>CM056386.1:36664260-36820557 GCA_029718625.1 Synaphobranchus kaupii
TAAGTTAACTGAGCAACAGCTGGAAGAAAGAAGCGCGAGTCGGCAAGGTACCAGAACTTACGAGAAGAAGTTGCAGCGTCGGGACAGGCTCTCAAACATACTTGGGAATTTCAAACTGGGAGAAAAAGAGAGAGATATAGGAGGATCAAAAAATGCGGTAAAATAAATAGTACTCCAGTTTGCGCAAAGCTACATTTTTCATTAAAGAAGGAATATAAATGATGGATGGCTGGCTGGGGTAGATGCTTTCTGCTAGACCCCCCAGTGTCTGAGAGAGATAAAGAGAGGGTAAGTCTCAAGAAAATCCCGTGCTAGTCTCCCACTTGAAGGCATGCTGCATGCAGCCAACCGTGTTTTTGTTTCGTGTCATGATTCAGTCTCTGAACCCAGTCTGATTTTATTCTGCACGCTGGACGCATGTTTATTTTGTATTGTGACGGAGCGTTATGTATTGCATTTCTGCAAACCTCATATACTATAAATCTTTGTTTTGCGTAGATCACATGTATAAAGGTACATTTGATAGAAAACTGTCTAGTTCCAAGCCTCTCCCTGCTAGTTCAACAAATACAATTAAAGCAACTAATATTTAAATAGTGACGTGGCAATTTAGAGTTTCCGTCGTCTCTTCCCGCACATATGCCCCACATTCCTGTGTGGGGAGACACTGAGGTTGCAGGAAGCACAGCCATAACTGACCTGGGTACCCCTCAACCCAGACTGCTGGGTATCACTGGCTCAGATCAGTTAGTGACGGTGGATGCGGGGGAACACAGGAAGTGACCAAGTATGGAGGTGAGGAAAGGAAGTAGGAAGTTACTGTTGGGAATAACTTGACCTGCAGCTAGAGGGACAGAGAGCGAGCCCGTGAGAGGTAAGGGGAGGGGGGGTGGAACAAGAGAGATAGATGCGTTAGATAATGAGAGTAAGAAAGTACTTTTTGAGTCATTGTGCACAACAGACCATCATTTTACAGAGAAAAAAATTATAAGAAAATAATAAGTTTACCATGCTTAAAAACAGCTTATGCCTGTTATTATAACACACAATAAGGGCTCTATTTTCCGGCTGGCGCATGGCGGGTGGCGAGCCAGCGCATTGGCGAAGTGACATTTTTGTCATGTATTTTCACGCGCCTGAGCCGGTTTGATTCGCTGTGCGCCGAAGTGGGCGGAGAGTCGCTGGTGGAGGTGTGTCAGTCCAGATCGAGCGGCGAATAGTGTCAAGCCATCACTGGTGAAGTTGCAATTTCGTCACGGATGTACACGCATCTGAGCACGTTTGGTAATTTGGTGACTTGCCATGTGCTGAAGTGGGAGGAAAGCCGCTGTTGGGGGGGTGTGTCCATCAAGAGGGAGCAGCCCATTTCAGTTATAGTGCATGCGGAATGCAATTTTGGGTTAAGATTAGTAGTAAAAGTTTAAAGCTTAATTCACCATAAATAAATACATACTACTGATCTTATTGCTGTTGCAAGTTGCTATTTTCAGGGCTTTCCCGAGCAATGCGTGCAGAAACCTATTAAAAAGCCCATCAATTGTTTAGTGGATCATATGCGGTCCAATCTGACTTTTAAATAAATCCCCCAAGCAGGAAAAATGTATACTTTTCATTTATTATTTTTATCTTAGGCTAATTCTTGTATTTATTTATGTTTTTAATTGTTTAATGGCTGTTATTATACTGCACTGTGGTCCCAGGGGTACTGTATTCTTTCTTACACCCGTCTGTAATGAGAAGAATGACAAACTTGGTGCATACATTCAGTCTTATTGCACGCATAGCGATAGACGTACCTCTTAACTCAATTACATTCAATTAATTCAATGCAAAATTGATAGCCTATCTTCTTCCACTGCAGAATTCTAAAGGCGACAAAGTCACTAATAAATGTGGTGAGGAAAATGCGATATGTTGCATGGGAAAAATTGGAAATAGATCATTAATAATAATAATAATAATAAACTTTATTTTTATAGCACCTTTCATACATAAAATGCAGCCCAAAGTGCTTCACAACAATAAAAACAAAATACAGAACTAAAGCAATAGAAGAAAAAATAGACATAAAAGACAATAGAACATTTACAAGACAATATAAAAGGAAATAAGATAAAAACACTGATGTGTCTGTACACTAATGTCTCTCTGCACACCGGTGTCTCTCTGTACACTGGTGTCTGCCCAACAAACACTCCTACCACAAACAGCCTACTACCTGCCATCTGCTACGCACAGTATAGCCTCTCTCTCTGGGTGATAATATACCTGCCAGCACCGCTGCAGGTGCCTGCCAGCTCCGCTGCAGGACTTTTGTCCCTCCTTCGAGGTATATTTGCCCATGGGTGGGAGCAGCATACAGCCTCCACAGTTTGAATCACTCCGCAGAGTGACGAACCCGTCAGTCCCTAGTCAAACTTTTAAGTTGAGCGCCCTACTGGCCTCTTTCTACGTTTTGATTTTCATTTGCCCATGGGTGGGAGCAGCATACAGCCTCCACAATTTGAATCACTCTGCAGAGTGACAAACCCGTCGGTCCCTAGTCAAACTTTTAAATTGAGCGCCCCTACTGGCCTCTTCTTTCACCCCCCTTTATAGAGGACTTTTCAAGTGCTCAACAGATAACAAGCGACAACTGAACATCAGATGTCTCTGTACAGCGGTGTCTCTGTACACCGGTGTCTCTCTACACTGGTGTCTCTCTGTATAAGTAAATAAAAGCACTAGTACATGGTAATAAAATCGCACACCCTAAAAATAAGAGAATTAAATTAAAAGGCAGAGCAAACTAACTGAAGGCAAGTTTAAATAGGTGTGTTTTAAGAAGTTTCTTAAAGGTGTTAAGAGTTTCTGCCTCTCTGATATTGCCTGGTAAGGCGTTCCAAAGCCTAGGGGCATAAAAGCTAAAAGCCGCCTCACCGCTTCTCTTACGGATTACTTTGGGAATCACTAAGAGAGAAGCAGTGGAGGATCTAAGGGTTCTACTAGGCACATGTTCCTGAACGCAGTCACCTAAGTATGTTGGTGCTAAACCTTTTATCGTTTTAAAAACGAGAAGAAGAACCTTAAAATCTATTCTAAAACGCACAGGTAGCCAGTGTAGTTTAAGGAGTGTGGGGGTAATGTGGTCTCTCTTTTTTGTGCCAGTCAATACCCTTGCAGCCGCATTCTGAACTAAACTAGTTTTTTTTAATGCTTTTTTGGGGGAGACCAGAGAGAAGGCTATTGCAGTAGTCAAGGCGACTTGTGATGAAAGCATGCATAATTTTTCTTGCTAGGACTGAGAAAATAGGAGAAGTGAGGAGTTGAAAAATGAAAAGAGCCAGATAAATGGGAGAGTAAAATAAATTCTTTTTAAATGAATTTTATGGACTGATTGGAGGCTAAGGAAATGAATCAATTTAATATAATTAATTTTTCACAATACAAATAACCTATTAGTGACTTTAGTCGCCTTTAGGATTCCATAGTAGTCGGAAATTGACAGTGGGTGGACTCATTCTGCAAGTGGGAGGCCTCCCGACCACGACCGTATGGGCGTGTTCTGCTATCGTTTTTCACTAAACCACGTGATGCAGGATAGCCTGACATGGTCAAAACGGGTCCACCCAATACGCCGGGTCGCAATGCACACGCCTCTTAAAAGGACTGAAAAGAGGTAATTTGATTAGCTATGAATCCAGCTGAAGCACACCTACTGATATTCAGCATAACCCAGCCCATTTTCAACCTGCACAGCGCGCTGTGAATTGTGCGCTCTTCACCTCTGGACCAAAAATAGCTAAATTCGGTAGCCACGCCCAGTGCACCATGCTCTACGCCACTGACTATGATGGCTCCCTGCTTGCCGGAAAATAGAGCCCTAAATATTAAAGAACGTAATATTTTGTTCAACACAAAAATATGGTAACTACCCATATTAAGCATCAATGTGCCATAAAAGAAATTAATCATTAACATACGTAGTACAAATGAAGTACACATATTTATACATGTATAAACTTCATATTAAAAGACTTGAGTCTAGTACACTGCCAAGACATCCGCAATGCCACCATCTGTCTGGAAATGTCTGTTTTTACTCCATACTAAAGCAGTAGTTGTGCTTCACCGAGCAGGGTTAACTTTCAGGATATGGATTTATACAGCCCACTTATCACTGGGATTAGACAGGCTGGCGGGAAAAAACACGGGGTCATTCTCTGTGACATTTTTAAGAGAAAACTGTGAAGAATACAGTTTCTGTATACACAGTAAATTCACAGTAAAATGTCCAGTGTTAATTCAACTCTAACAGTGTTCATTCAACTCTAGCAGTGTACATACAGTATGAGCCTACTCTGGCCATGTTAGAGTTGAATTAACACTGGACATTTTACTGTGTAGACAGGTGTGTGTGTGCCTCCACGAGGGTGTACTACTAGATGGTGTTTCATATTAAATGTACTTAATAATAATGCTTTGCATTTATATAGCGCCTTTCTCACAAACCGGTGACTCAAAGCGCTTAACAATGATGAGGGGGAAACTCGCCTCTACCGCCACCAATGTGTAGCACCCACCTGTAGCACCCACCTACTTACTTTGGCAATGCTATTAATTATACAGACAATAAATGAATTGAGAAAAAATGAATCCAATTGATGTGTGTATGGGAGCGAGAGAGAGAGAGAGACAGAGAGAGAGAGAGAGAGAGAGTGAGAGTGTGAAGTGTGTGAAAGTATATGTGTGAATGAGAGATGCATGGAACCACAATTCTTGTTCAGTTCATTGCTGTTGCTGTGGTGATATCTGCTCTGAGCGAGAGGCATGTCGTTTATCTCAGAGATTTCAGCAGATGGCTTAAAAAAAGTGAGTGGGAGAAAAGTGCGTAGTTGATGCCCGACCTCTCCAGTCAACCGCCCCCCCCCCCCCCCCCCCCCCCCACCCCCAGTACGCCTCTACGGATCTCTGCGATAAGTTAAAATCGATACAGCAGTCTGCAGCACATTAAAATGCAAGTCCGTCCATCAGCCCCCCCCCCCCCCCCCATTCATCCAACAACAATTGGCTACTTAGCAAAGGTCAAAGGATAATGAGACACAGGGTATGATAAGCAAGGCCAGGGACTCCTGTGTATCAGTGCAGGCTCCATTCGCCACCATCAATTTCACCCGCCTGCTCCACGCGCTCTATAAAAAATCCCTTTCTTTCAGCTTTACAGATTTTTGTATTTTATTGCCTTCTCTGCACCACCATTTTTCTTAAACTGTCAAATGCCAAAATCGCCTCACTTCCCATGATAAACCCTTGAGTCTGTGCTTTGTGACATTTTTTCCTTTTTTTTGTTGTTTTTTTCACCTCACAGTTTTTCAAAAACTGTTTTCACTTCCCAAATAAAAGTGTAAACTAGTGGAAAGACCCTCAACAAGTCTTTGGCAGGAGGGAAACCATGGAGGGCATGGGAAGTGGGGGCATGGAATTGCTGCTCAACATGCATTGCATTACCCAGAATTCCCTCTGCCTGTCAACTGCATGCAAAGAAAGTGGCCATTCTCCTTTAATAGGCCCTAATTACTAAAGCATATTTATAAAACCACCAACGCAGGTTCACGAGATATCACCTTCTAACGACAATAACAGGAGTCATGTCGAAGATCTAATGCCTGATACTGCTAAAGTTTGGTAGCTGTAAGTCTTCATTTCCCCAGGTGGGGGGGAAAAAACCATGCAGCTAGCATTTAAAAAATCTCATTATGCAGTGCATATGCGTTCACCCCACATACTCTCCTCCCAGAATTTCTGCAGTCTCCCTTCAGAATGTTTATGTATTAAAGCTGTCCAAATTGTCAGTCATTTTTAATGTATTTACTCTAAATACGGGAGTTGCAGTAAATTTTTGCCGTAATTCTAAGTACTTTTTTTATTTTTGTAAATATGGACAGGTACTATAATGTTTGTGATTATGGTTACGCTTATAATTATACTTACTGTATAATTACTATTTACCCTGGGGGAGTAACAGCATGCCTGACCTATAGAGATGCACCTTGAAGCACAGGGTACTCCCCATAGTTGCTTAAGAAATCTGTTTCCCCATTACCCCTGTATCCCTCCAGACAGTGCAGACAGACTTACTGTTAGTACTCCAGGGTAGACTCTTCGGTCCTCACATTGGCTAGTTACTAGGAATGATGATGTAAGCTGTTCCTAAGCCAAGGTCTCTAGGTATTGCATTTATTGACTGAACTTTAGTTAGACCCTTTGTATTGTCTGCCACCCCTGTCACCCCACCTAATAAGCTTATTAGCACCTGCAATAAATATTACCAAAAAAAAATAAAATAAACAGCATAGGTAATTAGGTATGCTCAGAAATTAGGAGATAAATATTATTTTATACTCATATTATTATATTATTGTATGCAATGGTTAATTAACCACACAATTACTGTTGCACAGTGGCCATCTCAGTCTCCAGACTTCAACAGATTGACAATTTGTGGTTTGAATTGAAGAGGGCAGTCCACAAGCACAGACTGACAGATATTGAAAGATTGTGTTTGGAGGACTGGTGAAAGACCCCCCAGTATGTTAAATAATCTCATAAAAACATTATGGATGAGTACTCTGTAGTTTTATACTTGCGAAGCGAGGGTACACAAAGTATTGAAAAGAGGCATAATCTTGACACTCAATTTATTACTCTTAAGATACAAAGCTTTTTCTCTGAGCAATTCTAATTAGTATATTGCACATTAGTACATTGCTAAATGGATCCTCAGTAAGTAAGTGTGAAGCTCAACTGGTTGGTATCAGAAAAAAACCGGCTGAAACAAATGTCAGAGAACAAGCCTGTAAATGTTTCCACGCTCCCAATCAAGCTCATGGTGGACAGTCCAACAATGGGACAAGCCTGGAGTTATGATTGACCATATTAGGGAGTAAAAAATAAAAATAAAGAAAAAATGTAACTGGGAATGTGTGAATGACATTCTATCTGTGTTACTTTATGTCCTTGGAATTCATTTTTGAGTCCATTATTTTATTTACTGCTTTTCAATATGGCAATGAACTCTTTAAGAATTATATTTATTGCCATTATGCAAATCAAAAGGAATCAATATTAAATCTTTATTGGCTCGCCCAGCCAGTTTTGTTGAAAACAGAGGCAAGCAGACCAGCATGCTACTTAGCACTGCATCATGGGATAGCAAGCTCTAAATCGTTGAAAAGCAAACCCGTTAGTAATCATTGTGAGAACAGATGCAGCATGTCAAAAATAGTATTTAAAGGCCTCGTAAAGTATTTAAAAGAAGCAACTTATACATTATAGATGAAGAGATGCATGATTTAACCACTGGGACTTTATGCAAATGTCACAAGCAAGAAACCAGCAAAACACAATAACACAACACAACAAAAGTCCTACCTGAATGATACATTTTCTAATTGGTTGTTACCCTGGCAGTGTGAATACTAGCAGTGTGACATACTGTAGTTGTATTTGTTATGGAGTACCAAACATACAGTACATGCACAAAACATATTTTTCATCAATGCTGGCCACCAGGCACATGATGTCAATTTTCTTATAGAGCCAACCATGTGAGGTTCTGTATGTGAGGTTCAGTGCAATTATTCAAGCATTAAAACTGTGTTATACTTCATGGAAATACACATTGTTGATTTTTTTATTCGATAGTCAAGGGACAATGTGGCACTGGGAGATCAGAGTGACGTCAGAAAAAACACATTCTGCCATTTCACTTCGCTTCTGTTTTATTTATTTATTTATTTTTGGCTCTTTATTCCCCTCTTTTTCATGTCTTCTTTTCACAAAACCGCGTGAACTCACTCAGGGGAGACAATTTTATATGTTCAAATGTTAAAACAGAGCTAAAGAAATGCTTAAAACGTATATAAATAAATAAGAGTATGCTCTGGATGAACAATTTGAAGGCGCCCTTTTGATGGAAACTTAAAGCTGGCGCAAGCTATTAAAGCTGCTGATAAAACTATATATTTATTTCTAAAAGGAGGATCAATTGTTCTCATTATTTTACATCAAAATGGAAGGGAGAGGGGGGTTGGAGGTTGGGGGTCCAATATTTATCCTCAATATTTCGGCGATGTATTTCCCACAAGATAGAAATGACCCAGTTTCAGAGCTTGGCTGCTTCCCCGGAAAATGCCGTCTTGTGGAGCTGAGTCTTTACTTTTTTTGTGCAGACGTGGTTTTAAAGATATTGGGAAATGCCCTGAATGACCTCATTCCCATTTACCAATGTAGGACTGTGATTGTTAGCTCCTCTTCCCAGCCTCACCTGTCACAGCTGATGGACATTTTTAAGACGGCACACTTCTGACCGTTTTCACACTCACAACGTGGGGAAAACCATCCAAAGTCACGTCCGGCGGGGATTAACGATTTCTGTTTCACACAAACATAAATGCAAACTTATGTAATTCTCTTATACGTTAGTGAATCGAATGATGGCCATGACTTTATACAAAGCCTTGATGAATTAGCAAATGGGGGGCAAAGGTATCCTTTACAACAAGCTTGAGTGTTCTCCTGCACAGTTTTACCTCGAGATGGCCTTATTAGAGAGCAAAGATTGCTGAACATGAGGGATGTGTTGCCTTTGTAAATTAAAATAATACGTACATACTGTACATAGATACTGACATACATACTGTATGTACATACATACATACAGTACATGCATACGTACAAACCAGCTGTTTGTGCTCTGCTTTACCTGTTGAGCTAGGCCATTTTTGAGTTGCTAAACACTCACCATGTCAAATGACCAGCTGTAGGTAGAAAAGGTTTAAAACAGGTTTAAATTGCTTGACAACTCATCACTATGGCTGTACCATTTAAATTGAGCTGCCTTATTTCAAAGGAATAACACCAGTGACAAGTATGTACTAACTCACATTTATTAAAAAGCCAGATTCTCTCATCACATATGCATATTCAATAGATAAATATTCAAGTACACCTGCACCGTAGCTGCAATAGCTTTGTTCAGATCATTTTTAATTGTCTTCACTGGAGTAGTATTACCTGGGAACCTCATGTTTTTTTGTGGAGGTCGTCTGTGATCTTAATCCTGTGCTAATCTGCCATGTCCATACTTTTTAAAGCAAAAATTTCACCGCAAATTAGGCCTACCTACCATATTTTGCAAAAACAGGTCATCTGATAATATTAGTCCCGTGTGCATATCAGTAATTTGGGGTGATATTTTTATCCCGCAAGGATTCCTTGTTTTTTCCACGCTTTTTTCTGAATCTTTTCAATTTGAGAATTATGGAGGCTGCGGTGGAAATTATTATTGCAGATTTTGACAACATTTTGGGTGTGGTTCTTATGCCAAAAATGTGGCCTATCCAACTCTGTAGCCACCTTCAATGCACCAATTTGCATATGCTGTGCCTTACAAATGTCTGGAAAATAACACTTTGAAAACTGAGAATATGAAAGTATAGGAATGTTAATGTTAAATCCCAAGTAAATGTGAGTGAAATACAGACTGTGTTTATTCCGTGCGAATGCACAGGAAACACAGACATCGGAGGGTAATTCCTAAATCACATGAGGTCCCCAGGTAATAGCCTAACATTCCAGTGCGTATAGGGCATTTGACGTCCCGGAGAATACACGCCCTGCCTCTAATCTGAGTGCAGTCAGAACGTCATCATCGCGGTAAGGTACTTCAGTCAACTCCTTGTTATTTGCTCTGTTATCAGAATTTTCACTCTCGTTATTCCCCTAAATGCCAGCTCAGGATGAATCGCATCGATCAACCTCTTGGGAATCTCACAGTTTTTCTGCACTAACGTTATTTTGTTATGCTTTGCCAATTGGATACATGCACCTTCATCAATAAAATTATCAATTCTCAAAGACTCAATTGCACGGTTACACTGACATGCTCCTTCGATTTTGCATGAATTTTAACAGACCTGTCGAAATTACATAGCCTAAATCATGAAAGCAATCTCTCGCAAACATTGAACATCTTCTGTAGTAGCACACTTGGATAATTCCGGGGGGGTTTTTTCGACTTGGACCTATTTTTACGAACTCCTTGAAGCAGTTCTCGGGTTGACCAAAGCTCAAAAAAGAAAGATATGTTATTATTATTATCAATCAACATGGTGGAAATAGTAGCCTATCCTTCAAACAACACACATGGCCAGCATTACATGAGATTTGTTAGCAAGCTGCCTGTTAGCCAATCCACCTTGATGTAGGCTATATGAGCATTTAATGTTAAAGCTCTGACTTACCGAGCCCACTCACTGAAATTGACAGGACGCTTTGGTCTCCCATCCGCCTTTACTCGCAATCTTTCTTCACAGTTTAAGTATTGAAAAGAATCCCGCAGAATCCGATCCAGGATTTTTACATTCACAGGTTCCATTTTCTTTCAAATGCAGCCAAATGAAATGGCAAAAGCTAACATTACAAAAAGGGAGCTAGTTTTAGGCTAACGTTAGGTAACGTTAGTTAAATCACTAATTTTAGCAATTAGCTAGCTAGTAACACTGCAACACCGATAACTATTTAAAATACAAATCACCACTGACAACGCCACAACCATAACAATTGAATAAATCTCTCCCTCTAATACAGTGACACACTAACACTCTACTCGAAATTGGTGGTGAAGATGATTATAACTCGTTGGACAGCTGAAAAACATATCATTTCCGCAACTATCCAATCATGTCTCATAAAGTCATCCGTTGTTTTTCAAGAAGGCATATTTTTTAATCTAGGCACTTTTCAGCTTCACAAGAGAAAGTTGTTGTGGTGATGATTCAATATTAAAGAAAGTGTGATTGTGTGACATGCATGTTCTTTTTTTTCTTCTTTTTTTGGTGAAGCACTGCTTCACCTGTTGTCTTAGACAAACCTCCTCTGATATGTGAGAAGAAGAAACTATGTTTACACCCAAGTTTACACTCTGTCCTTTTCAGAGCGCCACCAAAACCCCGCCAAAGAAAAATGTCCTATTTCAGAGGGGCGAGACGTCCCACAGACCTGCATAGGGCTACGCACAGTTCAGCTTCCGTTGAGCAGCTATAGAGAAGGAGGAGTGAGAGATGCAGGTGATGGAGGTGAGGTGATGGAGCCAGGTCATTATGACTCACAGGCACACCGCCACCAAAGATAAAAGTTTCTGTAACGTTAGCGTCCCTCTTAACAGAGGCAGTAAGTCAAAAACAACAGAAGAATGAGTAGAGCAGGAAAAACAAATGAAAGTGTCTTCTGAATGTGACGCTGGCAAAATGGTGGGCAATAAAGAAGGTGTAAAAGAAGATAAAATGGTGAGCATGAAAGAAGGAAGATGAGGCCTGTCGTGGCGGAGTCAGGGGGATGTGGGATGTGGGGGGGGGAGTGAGAAGTCTTGTGGGAGCTGCGGGGGGTGGTGGTAGATTGTGACAAATTACAGTGAGTCCCCAGCTGACACCTGGGACGTCTCTGCGATTAGGGGGGCTGACAGTGACGCTCACCCGCCTCTGGGACTTTTGGAGGAGAGACCCTGTTCCCTCATCCCGGGGAGACACGGCGAGACAACTTCTCTTATCGTCGCGACGACGACGCAGCCAACTGGAAAGCTGACGTCCCTTGCTGTGACACTGTCGGGCCCGTATCCAATATCTCATCCTCCCAAAGGAAAACCATTTTACCCAGGAACCCCTGCTGCTGTGACCTACCATCGGTGTTGGACGCAACACTTCAAGAACATAGCAAGCAGTGCTGTCATTTCAAGCAAAACCTAGGAGTATGGCAGAGTGAAGTAATGTCATAACGGAAAGAAATAAAAATAATCGGATGTCGTAGAAAATGTTACAGACAACCAAGTGGCTTATCCCAAAAACATGTCACATTTATTCAGTAAATTTATTCAGCAAGGTGCCAACTTTTTTTCAGTAGATTACCGCATTCTATTGTGACAGCTATACGTTCTCATCAACCTCGATTAATTCCTGGTATGGCACACACAGCACACGTGAATATTTCAAAGAAATGAAGAAAGCTACAGTCAATACAAAGTAATGCAAGACCGATGAAGTAGTGCACATTCATAACCTATGCGATGTTCACTAAAGATACAACTCTGGATCACTACATTGTAGTTGTGAAAGTTGTTGCAACGGCATCTGGAGCAGGATGCACAGTACGGCATGGCGTTATGGCTAGTTTTAGACAAGGCCGTTTATGGCCACACCCTGATGAATCTTGAGAGTATTGAGTCATACCCTGATGAGGCTTGAGAGTATTGAGTCACACCCTGATGAATCCTGAGAGTATTGAGCCACAATCTGATTAGGCTTGAGAGTATTGAGTCACAATCTGATGAATCTTGAGAGTATTGAGCCACAATCTGATGAGGCTTGAGAGTATTGAGTCACAATCTGATGAATCTTGAGAGTATTGAGTCACAATCTGAAGAATCTTGAGAATATTGAGTCACAATCTGATGAATTTTGAGAATATTGAGTCACAATCTGATGAATGTTGAGAGTATTCAGTCACAATCTGATGAGGCTTGAGAGTATTGAATCACAAACTGATTAATCTTGAGAGTATTGAGTCACAATCTGATGAATCTTGAGAGTATTGAGTCACACTCTGATGAATCTTGAGAGTATTGAGTCACAATCGGATGAGGCTTGTAGGGAACACGTACGAATCTGATAGCAGTGAGCAAGATGATCAGTAATATGATTTCTCAATCATCAGAGTCCGCACGCTGGACACCAAAAATGTAGGGAATATTAATTTAAATCTATACACGGGGCGTCACTTATGGACTGCAATACGCCACTACCATCCTTATACAACTGGTGGCATGGTTTTTGTATAATAAATCAGTCTCATAAAATGTATATATTATTCTCAAAAGAGAATATACTAACTAAAAATGGGTAACTAGAATTAATAATTAAATTAATTACCAATAAAATTACACATTAATAATTGTCTTAGCAAAATCACAATATCATGTACTCAGTTGATACCGAATTAATATTGTCATGGTTTATGACCTTTTTTCCCTTGCGGTCGTGTTCCTCGGTCGCCACACGTGGGCGCTGCTCCGTTAGTGGAGTTTTGGCTCCGTCTAGTCTTTTTGCGGAGAAGTCTTGTCAGCGTTCACAGGTGTGCATGTTTTACCGGTGAGCTATATAAGCCCAAGTTCCCTTCGTTCTGGGCTTCGATATTGATTGTTTGTTGTTTGTACTGTGGTGTATTGTCTGACATTATTTGTGCTGTTTTGTGTGCGGTTTATTTTTGCCCTTTTGAAGTTTTAAGCCAGTATGATTAGGTCTAGTGTTTTACCATTTTGCTCCATTGTGCTTTATTGGAGTTTTGCGGGACTTGCCTTTGTGCTTTGAGCTTTCACGTTGAATTCCTTTTTTGTGTGCTCGTTTCTGTCACCGCTTTCTGGTCTTCCTTTGTTTGTTTGTTGCCTAGATCTTTTGCCCTTTTCTGTCTCTTTCTCCTCTCTGTCTGCTGTCTTCCGTGAAAGGAGAGGAGAGGAGTCTTTGTTTGTGTGTATTTGTATGGTAGTTTCTTACTAAGAGACAGGGCGTTTTATCATACTGACTGTAGGGCTTTATTTATTCTTAGAGGCAGGGCGTGTATTTTCTATTGAGCTTGTGTTAGTCTATTAGCCAGTAATTCTGATGCAGCTGTCCTGTTCGTCCATCAGTACTTCTCTCCGTACATGGAGTTTTTGGCGATTTTGTTCGAAACTGTAGTTCTGTTCGCCCTTCGGGTACGTCTCCTCACAGGGAGACTGGGCGATTTTGTTCAGACAGTAGTTCTGTTCGTCCTTCGGTACCTGTCTCCGTACATGGAGTTTTTGGCGCTTTTGTTCGGAACTGTAGTTCTGTTCGCCCTTCGGTACATGTCTTCCCATAGGGAGACTGGACGATTTTGTGGACATGTTTGTGTGTGACTGCGAGTCTCTGAAAGTAGCCTTGGAACATTAGTTTTCTGTTCCATTTCGCCTTGTTACATTCCCATTTATTGAGAGGCTAGGGCGTGTATTTTCTACTAAGCTTGTGTTGGTCATTTTTGCTAGTAAAGTTATGGGACGACGGTGCTCCATCGGCTTGCCTGTAAAATGTTTCTCTCTCCTGGGAGATCGGGCGTTTACCCCTTTACGTTTTCTGGAGTAATGCGGGACTTGCCTATGTGGATGTAGTTATCCGGACTCTTCTCCCCTGGCTCTTGTCTGTTCCTGCTTCCTAGTTTTTGCATGTGACTGCGAGCCTGTGAAAGTAGCCATGGAATGTTATATCTGTTCCTTCCCCTCGTTACATTCCTCTTTACCGAGAGGCAGAGCGCTTATTCTCGTCTAATCTTGCGTTAGTCATGGAGCCGGTAAATGTCCAGAACAGCTGTTCTGTTCGTCCTTCAGTACCTGTCTTCTTATTGGAGGACTGGGCGATTTTGTTCGGAACTGTAGTTCTGTTCGCCCTTCGGGTATGTCTCCTCACAGGGAGACTGGCCGATTTTGTTCAGACAGTAGTTCTGTGCATCCTTCGGTACCTGTCTCCGTACATGGAGACTGGGCAATTTTGTTCGGAACTGTAGTTCCGTTCGTCCTTCGGGTACGTCTCTCCTCACAGGGAGACTGGGCGATTTTTGTTTACATGTTTGCGTGTGACTGCGAGTCTATGAGAGTAGTGTAGGGAATATTCATTTAATTAATACACGAGGCACCAAAATGTAGCGACCAGGTACGAGTCTGATAGCAGTGAGCAAGATGATCAGTAACATGACCTCTCAATCATCAGAGTCCGTACGCGGGGCACCAAAAATGTAGGGGACATACCTCTATTTATACACGGGGCGTCACTTATGTACTGCGATACGCCACTACCATCCTTATACAACTGGTGGCATGGTTTTTGTATTATAAATCAGTCTCATAAAATTTATATATTATTCTCAAAAGAGAATATACTAACTAAAAATGGGTAACTCGAATTAATAATTAAATTAATTACCAATAAAATTACACATTAATAATTGTCTTAGCAAAATCACAATATCATGTACTCAGTTGATACCGAATTAATATAAATGATCCAGCTAGAAGGTGAAGGCATTTTGGGGAATCCCTGCGATTAGCATTGGCTGATTCAGTTCAATACAAGAGCAACATTAATACAGGCAATCTTGGATAAATGTAATAGTTTATTGAACACAAAGTACCAAACAGAGCAAGGCACGATTCACTACTATAATGTACAACAAACTATGTGTGTGTGTGTGTGTGTGTGTGTGTGTGTGTGTGTGTGTGTGTGTGTGTGTCGCGTTGGGCGTGTGTGGAATTTCCATGTTCTCCTACGTGTGGGGGGTTGCCACGGACACGTGCTCAATGAGAACAAAGAAACTAAGATGGAGGGAGGTTTGAAACTAGCTTTTGCTGGAGCTAGCTACTAATGGCGGCGCATGAACCATACCACACACATAAGGGATAGCTGTAAGCTTAAATGCGTGTGCGTTGAGATCAGCGTGCAGTGTTAGGATTACGGCTGGTTAGTGTTTAAAGATAGATCGCATGCAAGATACGCTCTGTGCGTGGATGCATTAAACCTAACGCAGCGCGGTGGATGGCATAAGACCATCCAAAGTAAAACGGTAACACAAAACTTTTACAGAACACATTAACCTTACAATAGCAGTTACATACATCCAGTCACAAACATGTTTCTTTTGCTAACTAATACGCTATTGCCCATGTTACAGCCTTACTTGAATTAAAGTCCGTTAAATGGGTTCCTCCGTTGGATCGCACACTCACAGTGAAAAGGGGAAATCTGGTCGCCCTGATTCTGTTGTGGCGAGTTCGCAGGGGTTGTGGAAGATAGGGGAAACGTCCGCCTCATCTTGGGTCCCTGGAACAGCTTTCTTTCGTCGTTCTTACGGGATAATGGAACCGGTCGCATTATCTCTCCCGAACTATGCAGCGCCATCCTACTGCAGACCGCTTGCCTCTTTGGGGACTCACTGGCGGTGCTCTGCTACAGGATCAGTGGCTGCATGGTCCGCTTGCTGGTTCTTCTTGACCACCGGGTGCTCGCGTTGCCTCCTTGCGCCTCGTCTCCGGTCCTCCGTGGCCGATAGCCGGGGGTAGATGAGCCCGCTTCGCTCGGTTGGGTCGGCGCCACGGGCTGCCGATGCTTCCTGTAGAGCGAGGGCTCGGACCCCGGGCGTGCTCCAGGCCTCACGGGCCCAGAGACGAGACACGTTCAGCGGACAACTGGCCCGGAAGAAAACTGCGGGAAGAACTCGAGAACTGGCTGTGTTGCCCCTACATATAAACTTTATTGCCAGTCGCGCATTCCGCTGTGCAGGATCACGTTACAGTGCGGAAATCACAACTGGTACAACGTCCTACGTCACTTCCAACGTGGAGGAGGAGCCTCCTGTGGACTGTATGGACTTGTAGTTCTTATTGTCCCTACATATCCCCCTTTTGGTGTCAGGGTTCCACTTCTGGTGTAATTCCTGAGACCACATGAGGTCAGCAAAGTCCACAGTCGAAATTGTAAATTTAACAGTTCATATGGGCATGTAACATCTGGGCAGTTCATACTGGATGTTAGCATTTTTATTGTTTTTATTTTTTTATTTTTAGCATATTCGTACTGGCTGTACACATTCTGGGCATAGCGTTGGTACAAACTAAACTTCACTAAGCAGGAACATGTCATAATAGTTATACAGACAAGGTCGAAAAACAAAATATGACAGTAGCAAAAGATGGACAAGTAGCATCGAACAAAACACCAATGAATGCACGTCCTTCGGATTCTAAAATCTAAAACTATAACCGTGATCAAGGGTTAAAATATTTAAGATTTAGTTCACGAAGTACATTGGTCTCTTTTAATGCATACAGTTAGTTACCACACGCCAGAGAGTGTTATAAATGCTCATTAAAAGTTGTGGAAAGCATGCGTTTTAGGATGCTATTGTTGTTAGCAATCCTGGGTTACCGGTCATGCACCCCCCATTCCTTTTGCTCACGTGAGTGTGCAGAATTATGGGAGATACATGACTTTGCCAGACGTTCCTGTCTTGGGACGTCTGTTTGCGGATAATTGTTACCCCCTCTTTGGTTGCGTTGCAATGCAAAGGGTGGTCTAAAGTCGGGGAAGAAATATTTTTGTCTGGGTCGATCACCCCGACTAAACGCAAGCTGAGTTAGGGAAGTAACAGCAGCTAGACGGTACAAAGCTTTTTGGTTCCAAATTCACGCAAGCTGTAATACGTGGTAGTGACAGCTAGGCGGTAGATAACTTTATGTTTAAGAATTGGAGCTAGCTGGAACACATGGTAGTAAGCAGCTAGGCAGTAACAAGCTTATTGTTCTCCTACAGCTTCAAACGTTACTGGGGCTTCGCAGGGCCAGTAACATGCAATTGCTTAACTAAACAGGTGGTTGAATTAATGCGGTTAATTCTCCCAGCTGGATTAGCATTGAATATCCCGGTATTCAAATGCCTCTGCAATGCAGGAGAAACTTTTGGTTTCTATTGGCTGTAGGACATAGAATCAAAGGACTGGGGCAGCAATAGCAGCAACTTATGAATCAGGATTAGTAACACTATTAATGGTGTATAGGTGTTAATATAAAAGTGATGGTTATCCACGCATTGATCTCGCACTAGCTTGTTAGCTAGGTATGATTTTAAATAGATTCACACAATAACCACAACACTTCATAAACCCAATTAGTTTACATCTGCTCTGTGGCAGGCTCAATTGATTTTGGCGCCACCCGGTGGTGGGGCTTGGAATTGTTCTACACATTCCAGTGCTGAGAATTTCAATTCCGAAATGGTTCGAGATTTAAAGCATCAATATTACACAAGTATGAAAAAGAGTCAGCCATACCAATCGATCTCATAGGGAAAAACCAGTTGAAAAGTAGTTATAAAGGTGGAGGAAGTAAACGTGTATTTAATCAATACCCCCTTTACGTCCTTTAGTCAGTAGAACCAGGTTTATTAAACCAGGCCGTTTCAGTCTTGACTATCGTCGGACGGGTACCAATTATGTATTTAATCAATACCCCCTTTACGTCCTTTAGTCAGTAGAACCAGGTTTATTAAACCAGGCCGTTTCAGTCTTGACTATACTCGGACGGGTACCAATTATGTATTTAATCAATACCCCCTTTACGTCCTTTAGTCAGTAGAACCAGGTCCATTGAACCAGGCCGTTTCAGTCTTGACTATCCTCACACGGGGCACCATAAATGTAGGGAATATTCATTTAATTAATACACGAGGCACCAAAATGTAGCGACCAGGTACGAGTCTGATAGCAGTGAGCAAGATGATCAGTAACATGACCTCTCAATCATCAGAGTCCGTACGCGGGGCACCAAAAATGTAGGGGACATACCTCTATTTATACACGGGGCGTCACTTATGTACTGCGATACGCCACTACCATCCTTATACAACTGGTGGCATGGTTTTTGTATTATAAATCAGTCTCATAAAATTTATATATTATTCTCAAAAGAGAATATACTAACTAAAAATGGGTAACTCGAATTAATAATTAAATTAATTACCAATAAAATTACACATTAATAATTGTCTTAGCAAAATCACAATATCATGTACTCAGTTGATACCGAATTAATATAAATGATCCAGCTAGAAGGTGAAGGCATTTTGGGGAATCCCTGCGATTAGCATTGGCTGATTCAGTTCAATACAAGAGCAACATTAATACAGGCAATCTTGGATAAATGTAATAGTTTATTGAACACAAAGTACCAAACAGAGCAAGGCACGATTCACTACTATAATGTACAACAAACTATGTGTGTGTGTGTGTGTGTGTGTGTGTGTGTGTGTCGCGTTGGGCGTGTGTGGAATTTCCATGTTCTCCTACGTGTGGGGGGTTGCCACGGACACGTGCTCAATGAGAACAAAGAAACTAAGATGGAGGGAGGTTTGAAACTAGCTTTTGCTGGAGCTAGCTACTAATGGCGGCGCATGAACCATACCACACACATAAGGGATAGCTGTAAGCTTAAATGCGTGTGCGTTGAGATCAGCGTGCAGTGTTAGGATTACGGCTGGTTAGTGTTTAAAGATAGATCGCATGCAAGATACGCTCTGTGCGTGGATGCATTAAACCTAACGCAGCGCGGTGGATGGCATAAGACCATCCAAAGTAAAACGGTAACACAAAACTTTTACAGAACACATTAACCTTACAATAGCAGTTACATACATCCAGTCACAAACATGTTTCTTTTGCTAACTAATACGCTATTGCCCATGTTACAGCCTTACTTGAATTAAAGTCCGTTAAATGGGTTCCTCCGTTGGATCGCACACTCACAGTGAAAAGGGGAAATCTGGTCGCCCTGATTCTGTTGTGGCGAGTTCGCAGGGGTTGTGGAAGATAGGGGAAACGTCCGCCTCATCTTGGGTCCCTGGAACAGCTTTCTTTCGTCGTTCTTACGGGATAATGGAACCGGTCGCATTATCTCTCCCGAACTATGCAGCGCCATCCTACTGCAGACCGCTTGCCTCTTTGGGGACTCACTGGCGGTGCTCTGCTACAGGATCAGTGGCTGCATGGTCCGCTTGCTGGTTCTTCTTGACCACCGGGTGCTCGCGTTGCCTCCTTGCGCCTCGTCTCCGGTCCTCCGTGGCCGATAGCCGGGGGTAGATGAGCCCGCTTCGCTCGGTTGGGTCGGCGCCACGGGCTGCCGATGCTTCCTGTAGAGCGAGGGCTCGGACCCCGGGCGTGCTCCAGGCCTCACGGGCCCAGAGACGAGACACGTTCAGCGGACAACTGGCCCAGAAGAAAACTGCGGGAAGAACTCGAGAACTGGCTGTGTTGCCCCTACATATAAACTTTATTGCCAGTCGCGCATTCCGCTGTGCAGGATCACGTTACAGTGCGGAAATCACAACTGGTACAACGTCCTACGTCACTTCCAACGTGGAGGAGGAGCCTCCTGTGGACTGTATGGACTTGTAGTTCTTATTGTCCCTACAGTAGCCTTGGAACATTAGATCACCGTTCCTTTCGCCTCCTCGTATACTATTTAGTATTATTTTACAGTGTTTATTGGCTGTGTGTTTTATTTGTGCCATTACGCTACTCGCCTGTTTTTATGCGTCTCGTTACCGAGACAGGGCGTTTGTTATTTCTGGTTCATTCTTTAGTCACTTAGCTCGTAGAAGTATGGGAGCCTAGTGCTTTGTTTCCATTCGCCTTGTTTGGTTTTCTTACTGAAAAACCTGGCGTTTGCGCTTCTACTCATTGGCGTGTGACAGTGAGCCGGGTTGGTAGCCTTGGTGTGTGTGTTTCCCTGTCTTGTCTCCTTCCCTTAACTATGGGGTTTCCCGTCCTAGTGGCCTAGTGCTTAAAGAATCCCCTTGCTGCGTTTGGCTCCTCCTACCTCACACGTCACGCCGCATTACAAATATAAATGATCCAGCTAGAAGGTGAAGGCATTTTGCGGAATTCCTGCGATTAGCATTGGCTGATTCAGTTCACCACAAGAGCAACATTAATACAGGCAATCTTGAATAAATGTAATAGTTTATTGAACACAAAGTACCAAACAGAGCAAAGCACAATTCACTACTATAATGTACAACAAACTACGTGTGTGTGTGTGTGTGTGTGTGTGTGTGTGTGTGTGTGTGTGTGTGTGTGTGTGTGTGTGTGTGTGTGTGTGTGTGTGTGTGTGTGTGTGTGCACACATGGGGGTTTCCAAGTTCTCCTGCGTGTGGGGGGTTGCCTCGGACACGTGTTCAGAGAGAACAAAGAAACTAAAATGGAGGGAGGTTTAAAACTAGCTTTCGCTGGAGCTTGCTAATGTTAGCGCATGAACCATACCATACACATGAGGGATAGCCGTAAGCTTATCGATGCGTGTGCATTGAGATCAGCGTGCAGTGTTAATATTACGATTGGTTAGTGTTTAAAGACACATGCAAAATACGTTTTGTGCGTGATGCATTAAACCTAACGCCGTGCGATGGATGGCTTACAGCCATCCAAAGTAAAATGGTAACACAAAACTTTTACAGAACACACATTAACCATTCAATAGTACAGTTACATACATCCAGTCACAACATTTTGCGGTTGCTAACTAATATGCTATTGCCCATGTTACAGCCTTACTTGAATCAAAGTCTTTTGGATGGTTTCCTGCGTTGGATTGCACACTCACAACGAAAGGGGAAAACCGGTCGCCCAATCCTGTGGTTGCAGTTCGTAGGGTTGTGATAGATAGGGGAACCGGCCCCCTCATCTTGGGTCCCTGGAACAGGTTTCTCAGGGTTGCATTATTTCTCCCTAACCATGCAGCATCATCCTACTGCAGAACGCTTGCCTCTTTGGGGACTCACTGGCGGTGCTCTGCTGCAGGATCAGGGGGCTGCGTGGTCCGCTTGGTGGTTCTTCTTGGCCACCGGGTGCTCGGGTTGCCTCCTTGCGTCTCGTCTCCGGTCCTCTGTGGCCAATAGCCGGGGGTAGATGAGCCCACCTCGCTCAGTTGGATCGGTGTCATGGACGACCGTGCTTCCTTGTGGAGCGAGGGCTCTTCTCCGGGTGTGCAGGCCACACAGGGCCGTGAGACGAGACAGTGAAGGCCCTGTCGAGTTGAGCAGACAACTGGGAAGAACCGACAGAGGGAGTGGTCGTGTTGCCCCTTTTATAAACTTTATTGCCATTCGTGCATTCCGCTGTGCAGTATCACGTTACAGTGCGGAAATCACAACTGGTACAACGTCCTACGTCACTTCCAACGTGGAGGAGGAGCCTCCTGTGGACTGTATGGAATTGTAGTTCCTGTTGTCTCTACAGGCTTGAGAATGATGGTTTCACTGGAAACACACAAACATGATTTTAATTAAAGCAGCATGCATATAGCTTCTGCTAAAGAAAATAACAGTTTCATCTAATTAAAATAACAGCAGGGCTGTATTCTTTGATAAATAAGTGAGCTGCAATGAATCATAATTTTAAATACATTTTTAAATCCTAATAATAGTTTTCTTTAAGTACCACTCCTTTTCAAGTCTTTTTTAATTGTTTTGATTATTCAGTGTTAATGTGGACTCATTGCCATCTGCTCCTCTGTTCTAACATACTGTACATGCTTGTTTTCTTCCTGAACAAATTACATTCTAAAGCCATAACTATACAGCATTTTCATGAGTGTAGAATCCTTTGTGAAATAAGTCATGATTCCAGTTTCTGCTCCTTCAGTCAAGCTCCAGTAGGAGAAGGGGTGAATGGTAAAGAAAACCCTGTTTCCCTCGACGAGGTTTATAACAGCCACTTTGGTTGTGGCTGTTCCGCACAGCCAATAGGATCTGACAGTAATAGGATAGCATTGAGTAAACCAAGGCCTGTGGGGTTGTTGTTTTTTGTGTTTGTTTTTGATTTTTTGTGTTTGCTCTTTGGGGAAGGGCAAGGAAAATAATCTTAACATTACCTTGCAGAAAATTGACCCTTGTCACTCGAGACACTGCACTAGTGTGAACAATTGTTTTTTGTGAATATATTTGTGACCACATACTTTGGATACATGTTCAAAATTTGACTTTTTCACCTCATGTTAACGTACAGAATCATGTGAAGAGATTGAGTAAATATTTGTGGATATTTGACCGTTTGAATATTGTGTTTTCATAAAGCAGAGTTTTGAGAAAACTATTAAATATATTGTTGGGAAGTTTGTCCTTTCTCATCATTGTATGAAATTGTTATATATTTGTGTAGCTAGTCCCTAATCCAGTGCTTCATATGATTTTGAATAGATTTGATTATGATAGCGTTTAAAACATAAATTCATTAAAATATGTCGAGTTTAACCTCTGATTTAGCCCTAAAGCATATCCTTTTTCTTTCTTCCACTTCCCTAATTATTTTTGCACGACTCCCTCATCATCATGTAACTATAAAACATTGACAACTGGTTTCTCCATTGAAATAGCACTGATCAACAGGTACTTACTTCTGGCCAGGTAGCTATCCCACAACACCTTGCATAAGAATGCTTAGAGGAAAATTTCTGCCTGCTGTCTCTTTGCTCTGCCCACAAAATAATTTGCGCCTGAATCTTGGAGGACTAATGGACCCGCTGTATATCTTCAAGTTGCAGATAACGCTTGTTTTTCTGCTCACGTTTGTCAACTTACATGGGACATAAGGCACAAGACACCGTTTCAAATGCTGGTGCAGTTGATTCAAGGTGTTTATGCACATGCTGGGAAAGAAAATAATATGGCTTTCATTATTTGGGATATAAAACAGGACCTAGTTCAGCCTGTATTTAAGATATTGCAGTCAACAAATCTCATGTATCAACTGCACCTTTGATTGTGTAATTAAAGCTCTTCTGCTTTAGATCATATTTCTGCTGCTTTGATAGAGCTGCAGGGTAAATACCAACTTTGGCATTTATTGGTATTCAGTGTATGATTTTGGATCCATTGCTACCTTTCGTTTTCAGTCTCTATACTGTAATTACTGTAGGCTATATTTCCCTCTCTCTGTATCTTTTTCCATATGGCTTTTCTTTCTCTTTTTAACTTACCTCTTTTTTCTCTGTAAAATGATGGTGTGTTGTGCACAATGACTCAAAAAGTACCTATATGCACCCCCCCCCCCCCCCCCCCGCCCACCCCTCTCTCTCTCTCTCTCTCTCTCTCTCTCTCTCTCTCTTTCTCTTTGTGCTCTGTGCACCCAACAAAGGCTGTGTCATCACTCAGAGTTTATACACCATATGCCCAATCATTGCTAATTCTGTGCCACTTGCCATACAAGTGTTTGGCAATTAGGCCCTAAGTTGCACCCAATTAGGCCTCAACCCCTACTTTAAGCCAGAGACATGGAATACCAAGAATTAAGTCAACCTCAACCCCCACATACTAACTAGAATGTATCCCCCCCAAGATACATTTTTAAGCCTATCAGACACAATATCAGGAAACTTAATACTTTATTTCACATGGTTTCCCTACATACATTTTATCATATTGGACAGAGGTGTAATGACAGTATATGTAAACCTATATCTATTTCTTTTCAGGACTCATCCATCTCACTGGCCTACAACATGCTGTCAGATGCTGATATAATGTAACTCTCCAAATTGTTCACATAATTTATCCATTTATTTTAATCTTTATTTAACCAGGAAGTTAAATGCATCCTTTATTTTTCCAGTGGTGCCCTGGGACACATAACAATACACAAATGATATTGGTACAAAATGAAAGAGAAATGACAATCACACAATGACAAGACAAAGATAACAGTCAGTATCAATAAAGAAAAGACAAAACAGGATACAGAGAAACATTGTCAAACCCTCAAGACTAATTAAGTGATCCAGTCTTGAGGTTTCCTGCAGATGGTTCCATTTATGAGGTGCATAATGACTAAAAGCTGATTTTCCCAGATCTGTGTTCATAAGCCCTGTCTGAAGTAATGTAGCTCTATCCCTGAGAGGGAGTATGCCAACTGATCTAAAACATAACCGTGAAGAAATATAAAATTGTAGCTTGTTTAATAGTGCCCTGTAAATAAACAGTGTGGGCTGATAATGTCACTCCACAAATAAATCCACAATTTCGGTGACAATAGCTTATGTGTATTACTGTCATATGAGGCGAAGTCAAATGGTTGGGGTTGAGATTTGCGCTTCCAGCATTGCTTGTGTCGAAACTGTTGCAAGGGTAATGCCGTTTTACTTGCTTGCAGCAATATCTGTCGAAGAATATAAATGTAAAAGTCAGGGACTCTTCATGGTAAGATGTCTGTTCTTTTGCCTGTTTCAGGGAGTCGTGCAAAATAAAAACAACACTACATCATATCACACTGACCAATGAACAAAGGCGGCAACCACAGAAGAAGAAGAAAAGACGCATTTCAGACAACAGAAGAAGAAAGAATAGCGTTTCTGTCATTAAGCAAGAATATGTCATAACACTATTATATTGCAAATTGTCTTCACATACCAATGATGAACAAACACGCAAAAGTTTTGTTTGGGACTCCAACATTACGGTGAGTCTAAGATATCCTGCCAGATACTGGAGGACCAACTCGTCCCAATATTTAACAAAATTTCACATATTATGTTGAATTTTGAAATTTAGGTGAATAGTAGATTTGCTCTTCAGGAATGTGATTCTGGTATTAACTACATTTTGACTGTATAGTCATTTTGCAATGTTTCTCGACATTCTCGTCAACTGTGAGACATGCCTCTCAAGCTCCCATTGGGTCACATTTTTATTTTCAATCTGGAAAACGCAAACAGAAAAACATGACACCTAAACTATGAAAGCACACATGACAGTGGGGGAAGAAAGAGAAAAATTTATAAAAAGGATGAACAATTTTCCCATACATCTACCAAGGAGACTAAGCTTACCCGTGTAACCCTAGTTACTGTTTGTATAGGATTCATGTCTTTTAACCATAACCCCCCTCAGGGTTTTCTTTCCCAAAAAACAAGTGTAGCACACTGACCATCAATGTTATTCCTGCTCTGAGAACATAAGGTAGTCCTGGGGCATGGCAATATCTGACAGATGAAAGAGAGGTGGGTTGGGGGGGGGGGGGTCGTGGTGGAAGGAGGTCAGTCTCCTTGTCAGAAAATTGCAGTCATATACTGACAGAAAGAAAAACAAACTGTGTGTGTGTGAAAGAAAGAGAATCATACCTGGGGGCGAGTGTACAAAAGCACTATTGGACAATTCTTATTGTGAACCTACAGGGTGCTTGTGTAAGGCTGTAGTTTTCTTGAAGGTCAATGTCATGTCCATGAAACTTGTGAATATAAGGATAATAAGGGATACAGTTTTTACATAACTTGTTTAATTGAAAATAAACTGTAAAAAAAAACAGACTGCGGCTATGCCAAGCAGAGCCTGCCAGATTGCTTTTGTAGAGTAGCGCACCTGTGTGTTGCTGAGCTGTTGGAGTAAGAAAGGTCAGGACCACAGCAGAGAAGATCTCCAGGGCAAGACGAGGAGACCTTATCAAACCTTCAAAGGCAGCGCAGTGAAACGCAACAAATGTACATTCGGGGTTGTAGTGCTCACGGTTGTGTACACATACACAGGGCTGCCCTGACCTTTTGGGGGCCCTCAATCAAATGTTATTGGGGCTGCTGCCATTTTCCCATTTACCCCCCCCCCCAACCCCGCCCCTGGTCTTTATTGCTGTGACGCACAAGCACAGGCACATGGGTACCGATATTTCACCCTCACCGCGCTGCGTTACAGGTGACTCAGTCCAGCACTAGCTCTTTTTTTCTAGATTTTGTTTGGGTTTGATAACTCGCTATCTCCTCAGCTTTCACTGTGCCAGCACTAAGAGGCACCTAAGTGTATTCTGTACAACAGAACACCTGTTTGCTTGGAAAGCTGTTTTGTGATAAGAGCCATATTCAAAACCTATAGTTTTATAGTAACATCATTCAAGTTTGAGAAAAAAAACAATTTTTCTTTACACTTTGGCATATTACTTTCTTTACAATTGAAGTAGACTAGCAGAATACGTTTATTACACTAAACGAGTATTTACTAATGCATAATACTAATACTAAGCTAAGCATTATACTAAGCATAATTTACAATCTAGTCCCACCCCCAATTCCCATAGAGATCCATTCAAATGCAGAGAGGTTATAGTATAGCTTGTAGGAGTACCAGAAAATAAGATATCAAGAGTCTTTTGATGTTGGGTCACAGACATCAGGAAGTCATGGCATGCAAAGGATATGCGACCAAATATTAAAAATGATTATTTAATTCAACATTATGTTAAACTGTCCAGTATTTTTTTGATGCCCAAAAATGAGGGGGACTATGTACAAAAGGTTCTATAATTTCTAAATGGTTCATGCGATATGGATGAAAATACCCTTGAATTAAAGCTGACATTCTGCACTTCAACCTCATTATCATTGTATCCTTTCAAACTCAAAGTGCTAGAGTACAGAACTAAAATAACAAAAAATGTGTCACTGTCCAATGAATTATGGTGCTCACTGTATACGTATATATATTTATTCGTTATTTTTACTGTTGAACTCTATGGAAAAATAAGTCAGGAGAAAAAAATAAGTCCCTAGAGAGGTTATAGTATCGCTTCTAAGAGTACCTGGAAATAAGATATCAAGAGTCTTTAGATATCCCTTTATACAGAGTCATGATAGCATTACCTGTTTACCTGTGGAATACCTGTTTCCCACAGAAGTTGGTTGAGAGAATGGCAAGAATGTGCAAAGCCGTTATCAAGGCAAAGGGTGGCTACTTTGAAGACTAAAATATAAGGGCCGGATTCAGAGATGGCCAACTGAAGTCATGCACTTAAGTGCCTCTCCTGGGCGAATTTAACGCAAGCTGACTTACGCCGTATTCTAACTTGTGTTGCGCATCTCCAAATGTGGGTGGTACAGGGCATGATATTGTAATTACCTGTTTCTTGTATCTGCCCCCCGGGTTTCCAGGTATCCACTAAAAAAATGTTTGTGGGGTTATGCGTTTTCAACGTGTCGGTGACAGTGCCTTTAATAACCGCTTTTGCCTTTTGGAAAATCCAACCTTTGCGCATCATAGTTGCTCTTGCGTGACGGGGTATAGGCATGCAGTGAACGTATTAATACATCGCATTGATAACTTGATCATATATTCTATTGATGACTGGGATATACCCATCACAAAATCAAAAAAATAATCACTGGAGAGTGGTTGCACGTAATATTACTAAGTGAACAAATAAATCGTTGGATTTACTTGAAAAAAAGATTTATAAATATTTTTTTACGATTTAGCTACCTAATAAAGTAATGCATGGTAACATAATAGCCTAGATGCGATGTCTTCAACTTAACGAGTTGAAATCACATAATATACATAAACATATATATCTGTCACATGCTGGAAGGATGTTGCCAGGAAGGAGAGAGATTTTAACCTGGAGCACTGGCACATCTACACTGCGGGGAGTTACTTTGCGCTTCCTAATAATTTTGGAGCAGCTGTGCTCACACAACTAGGCTACAAAACCGTCTCTCTGTCAAAGTGATTATGATCCAAACACTGTCTATCAATTAATCCATTGAATATTGGTCTGGTATTATATACCAGACAGTCAATCATAGCCTACTTTTACATATTTTTCTTTTTATGACAGCTCTTTGATAATTGTAAGTAGGCTAGGCAAAGGAAAATAAAAACCAATATTTTTTTCAAAGAACATGCACTCATTCTAATATTCATTTTTGCAAAAGATGTTGTATTTTTCATAATCATCTATAGGCGGCGCTAGACATAGATCACCTTTTTATCTGAACAAAGTTGCGTGGAAAAAAATTATTAAGTGAAGTCTAAAAGTCTAAACTCTTGCAGACACGCCTCCTTTTCATCAAATCTCCACCCCGCGCGCCTAATGCCGAGTATGTACTCCAGAGACGCTTAAAACAGCTCATAAGTCAAATGTCTGAATCACAAATAGGTTAAGCTACACGGAATTTCAGGAGTAAGTCCCATTTGTGCGTGCTTATCTCAACTCTGAATGAACATTTTTGATTTGTTTAACACTTTTTGGGTCTTTGCATAATTTCATTTGTGTTCTCATAGTTTTGATGTCTTTAAGTGGAAAAACCTTCTATGAGTAGGTGTATCCAAACCTTTGACTGGTACTGTATATATATATATATATATATATATATATATATATATATATATATATATATACTGTATATATACTGTATTGCTGTGCACAAAAAAAATATATAGCTGCCAGCTTTTATCCTGGGGGCCAAGCACCTATGAGCGCAATCATAAAAACGGACCACTTGACCCATGCATGATCAAGAGGAGCACACATTGGCCATTGCATCTGTAATTTACATGGTTCATTTGCATATTTATGTGCACATGTTTTTTTTCACTCAGAGAGATAATTCCTTTGGCATTATTATCTAAATCAGTGCAAAGCCAAAGAAAATGTATTTCCATACAAATAAGGGCAAAATGCATGAGATTCAGTTGCTGATTTGCACTTTTTCAAAACTGAACAAAAACAATAAAGCAAAATTTATTTTGAAGATCATAGGTCAAAATATACCTTATGATGAGAGAAACATGCATAAAATGTTGATATTTGATGAGTTCAGTAAATTAGGGACATGTGTTCCAAAACTTAGCGTGGCCATTGTACCATTACGCAAAACTTGCTGAGCAGATATCTGACATACAGTGCCAGGTTTGTGCCAAGAACCATGTGGGAGTTATAGTTGTTTTGTTGAACAAGGTGTCTTTTTGCTACGAGTCACATTTGACCTCATATTGATTGACTCCTTGTTCCCATGATTTTTGATGCAACAGCTTTTGCAGGGAAAACCTGAGAGAATATACCCCAAAGGCTCTCTGCACCATGGTTTTTATTTTCTTTTTTTTTTACCAGATTGTGTTCAAATTTGTTACAAATAACTGCAATTATCTGGGGTTCCAACTTTGAGAACAATTGACGCTGTTTCAATGGACATTGATTCATTAGCATATAATATGCAAATTACGCTGAGAGCATGTGTTGCTTATTCCGAAGTACAGATTTATTTATTCATCTTATGTACATAACTTCTCCCTGTGATCAGAGGAACGAACTCTCTAAACACACTGCAGAAATGATTGACGGGTGCATTTGCTCATGAGATTGCTGAAGATTGCCAGAGCTAATTGCCTTAACCAGCCTCAGCGGCCAGAAAGGAACACTTCTAAAGGTCAAATCTGGTCACGGGGCATCGGAGAGCTGCTCTTTTCCCCTGTATAATGTGTTCCCTTGCTCTCATTTTTAAAGTGTTGCATTTATAATGAGCAGATAACCTGAACAAGCAAGTGTTCTGGGTTTTTTTTATTTTTATCTGTACAGTTGGGAGGGTGGGAGTAGGGGAGTTTGTGGGAGAAAGGCAGAAGAATGAGTGGATGGATTGTAGGTTAAAAGATAACAGTAGAGGGTTGGCCCAGATTCTAAGATTGCTTCCCATCATGCAATGGGGGACAGAGCACAACCTTGAGAAAGGTTTTGCTCTGCGAGCGATTGTCCCATCTATAGTGCATACAGTAGGTTTATCCCCCCACCCCCAGAGCAATCATCTCAGAGAATTACCTCAAACCAATAATGGGACAGTCCAGTTTTCACTTTTCTAAAGTGCCTTAAACCTCTGCTCCCCTACCTGCTGACTGGGTTCTTCCTGTTTATTTCCATACAGATTCCTTGTGACTGACATTCTCTGATACAGGTCAAATACATTTCATACTTTTGTTCACCTTTGAACCTTTTGTTCTAGGTGTGTATGAATGTTTTTATGCTTTTCCACCTTTTTTCTATGCAATTTGGAATGACCAATCATGTTTATCAGCGCTTCATTCCCACAACCTCCGCTATCGATTTCGGAGAGTGCTGACAATCCCACAGTCTGCTAGTACGCAGGACAAAGGACGTAGTAGATAGGGCTCTAATTCAGACACAGCCACTGTCATCCCGGCGGACTAAAACCCATCCATCACCTGCAGGGCTGGTACTGGCACAGTCCGGATTCCATACCAGACCACGTGGGCCATCCATACGTTTTTCAATTCATTTCCAAAGAGCACAACAAAAACAACTACCCCCAAAAAGCAAGAGTAGACTATTTTATTTATAAATGCAAGCTAATATTTTACACCATGCATTTTACTGTGCATTGTTTAAATGCCTTGATTCTTATTCAACCTCTTGTTATCGTTCACTTATAAATCACTTATTTCCATTAGCTTATCCAAGTACAAATCCTCATACCTCACCGAGGTATGCTGATAGAGCAGTTTTGATTTAATAAAAAGTGCCTTAAAAAAAGAGATGAGAAAATCAATAGCTTCTCCCGGGGTGTTGTCACCAAGCCAGGGGGACGGGGTTGGGGAGGAAAGAGGGAGGGCAGACCAGCCAGACTACTCTAACACAAACCCATCTGCAAAGGAGCTGGGATTCTAAGATGGAATTTAAGATGTGTTTCCGACACTTCTAACTAGTCATAGCTGGTCTCTGTCTGGTCAAAGTTGGTTTGTAGCTGGTCAAAGCTGGCCTGTGGCTGGGCAAAGCTGGATTGTGGCTGGTCAAAGTTGGTTTGTAGCTCGTCAAAGCTGGTCTGTAGCTGGACAAAGCTGGTAAAAGCTGGTAGAGTAAGCTGGTGACAAAACTGGTGACAGGACTAGCTGACTATAAGCTATTCAGCTGGTGAACAGCTAGTCGACCAGCTAAAACCAGATAAAAGTGTGGAAAACACAGCTTAAACTAGCTTGACCAGTTTCGGCTTGTTTAAACTGGAATTTTCAGCAGGGACATCGAATACACCACACCAAGCCCAGCCGGGGAAACTCACTGATGACTTTACTTAACTATTGATGACCACCAATGTCCTTATGTGATCTCCAATTCCAGTCGAGGCTATCATACATTCTCAACTCCAGAACGTGCCGTTAATGTGCCTGTACATTTTGTATAGATGCAATTGTATATATGCAATCACTATATTGGGGGTTTTTGCTTGGGTTTCTGAAATGGTTTCAAAGAGACTATCTGCAAATGAGCAGCAATTGCGACTAGTCCTTGGTAAAAGTTACATGCAATAAACATATGTATATAATTTTTTGACATTAGACTAGCTTTGAAGCCTATCAAATATAATTGATATCTTTTTGATAAAATCCATGATAAAAGTTTTTGCAAACATTTTTTTTTATAAAGCAGGCTACCTGAGTACCTTAAACTAACTTAAAAATCAATTCAAATAGATCTTTCATTTAAAAATTCAAAAGTGTGAAATGCTTAAGTATTTTACCAATAACTGGTTTCAAAGGGTAGCTCAGCCCAGGCAGTGATGTAAAAGATGTCACTCCCATCCTATGTCAGCAAAGTCAAACACAGTTAGGCGTGTGTGTTAGCGGTTTCCTGTGGGGGGAATGTAGCGATGTGGAGAACGGTCATCACCCTGGCCGTCACTAGTTGTTGACCTAACGCTCTCTGACAAATGAGCTAAGAGCCATGTCTCCACTGTGCTGCCCACCTCAAATGTCCGGCATGTGGCCAAAAAAAAAAACCTTCCCAAATATGGCAAAACTCAGCCATGCTGGACTGTTATATCAGAGTGATGATGATGATGATGATGATGATGATGATACATGAAACCATTTTTCTCGATGTGAAATATCTTTTCCCTGGATTTTATAAAGTTACAAAAACAGTCTTGAAGGGTCTTGTGTTAAATCGAATAATGGAACTGATAACTGATGTGGTACAGTTACAAGCAGCATGACATAAACCATTACAATATAAATTCTGCAGTACTAATACATTTTCTTCCCTACACTAATCCATTTAAGATGGCTTTTCACATAACTACTTACAAGAGATGTTCCATACCTCCTGTGTATGCTGGCTTTTGTTCCAATCATAATTGCAATCTTTAATTGTAGAGATTTGGTAATTGTTATTAATTAGACACATTTAATATCAATTGAAGGATTGTTTCCCTCTTAAGGCATTATGTCAGAAATAGTACTGCATTATTAAAAATAAACACCTTATTCCCACACACATTTTATTTTGATTCAGAAAAGAAATGACTGCAAGCCATGAAAAATACATTTGTTATGTTCCTAGGGCTTTTATAAATCAGTCACATCAATTAATCTAAATTGACTCATTTTTAGACTGAGTAGATAACTGATCAGTGAAACTAAAATATTTGTGAAAGATCTGGAAAACAAAGTTAGATGACAGAGCAAATGGCAAAAAACGGCAACAAAACCAGCACCGTGTTAACTTTAAGAGAATAAAAAGAATGTATAAGAAAAGCAGCACTCACAGAAAATCCCCTAGTTTAAAAAACACTGCATTTAAAGGAATGAGAAAGAACATATAGTATGTTGGTAATTTCTCGTACCAAATTTGTAATACTTTGGGTTAAAGCTGCAATGGTGACACAATAGCAAAGGAAAACAGAAACAAGATTAAGGATGTGTAATTAAGGTCCTGAAAAATAATGTTGACCAATTAAATAGTGTTTTTTTAAATACAAAAAAAAAGTATTTTTTTGTGTACATAAGTAGCAGTCAAAGTCGCATATGAAAGGTCCCTCCGCCGTGTGAAAAGAGTCGCAGGTTTTTTCGGAGGAGGGCCGTGGATGTCTACGCTCTCCCGAATCGGCAGCGGGGTTCACGCAATTGGCCATTCCAAATCGGGGTGGGAATTGGATATGCTCAGCTCCGCGTTGGGCGCCAAAAAAAAAAAAATAAATATGCTTTTTAATTAATGAATGAATGCTGCTGTGCATCAATCGTGCCGTGCTGTCGATGCAGTCTCCAGCGCAGTCGGAGCCACGCGCCGCGCGCCGTGTCCCGGAGCGGGGTTTCTGTTGCCGCGGTGCTGCCATCTGCTACCGCGCTTTCCGCAGCTAGTGTCGCCAGTTTTAATGTGCCCTCCATTTCCTCACAGCGAGCCAAGTGCTTACGAAGCAGAATCCCCAAATTAAGATGAAGGGACTTTAACCCCCACCCCTACCACCAAACCACTTGACCCTCCCCCCTCCAGTTCTTTGCCCTCCCAGCCTTTCCGTCCAGCCCCCCTCTCTACTCCACCCTGCTAGGCCCCCGTTGCATTTTTTTCTAACACAATGAAAGATGGAAGTATGCCCAATATTTTCTGTTCCAGTCAGTGTTTTAATCCTTCAGAGGCACATCGTGGGGTGAGAAACAGACCTTTTTCAGTCGGCTGTTTGCAAGACAAAGAGGAGAAGGGCTTTATGTGCACCAGCAGTGAAATTTCAGCTTGATACATCAGCCCACAGTGTCCCGAGCTCCTCGGAAGATCACTTTAAATACGGCGAGAGTTTCATCTGCAGACGGAGGGGAGAAGGCGAGAGAGGGACAGAGGCACTGCTTCTGAATTTGTCAGGGGTGAAATGTGACTGCGCCGACTGCTCTGTATTAATGATTCTCTCTCTCTCTCTCCCTCCCTCCCTCTCTCATTCCGTCCTTCTCTCTCCGCCTCTCTCTCTCTCCCTCCCTCCCTCCCTCCCTCCCTCCCTCTCTCTCAGACTGTGCAGCGGTGGTGAGGTGTCAGTGGAGGTGTTATTCATGCGTGCTGCAGTCTGGAACGAGCAGCCTGGTTCACATGGATCAACCTCACAAGCCATTTGTGTGCTGCTGTGACATTTGGAATGAAAATGTTTAGAAATAATAATGCGCCTACACACAGTCGCGCGCGCGCACACACACACACACACAGTTTCATATTTGATTTCCTCTGAGGTACCTCCATTTATATAGTTTAAGCTACCAACAAACTCTGTAACTGTGTTACAATCCAAACAGATCTATTACACACCAAAGTGTCCCGTTACAAGCATAACTATAATTACGATTATTGTGTATTAAGCAGCAAACTAACAGCTATGCTGTGTAGAGTCCATTTGCTGCTGCACTGAATGCTGGCTGTGTGTCCCTCAGACTGTGGCTTGTGGCTACATATCAGGGTGCTAGTGAGGCTGTGTACGCCTCTCCCTGCTCCCAGTATCTGTCATACAAGGGAAATTTGGTGCAACATTGCAAGCGGAATGCTGGTGCCCTGATGGTTGAAGATATATATATATATATATATACACATACAGTGAGCACCATAATTCATTGGACAGTGACACATTTTTTGTTATTTTGGTTCTGTACTCTAGCACTTTGAGTTTGAAAGGATACAATGACAATGGGGTTGAAGTGCAGACTGTAAGCTTTAATTTGAGGGTGTTTTCATCCATATCGGATGAACTGTTTAGAAATAAAAATTTAAGGGTTGTTTCTCCTGAGAAATTTTCATATTGAACGCGATGAAAAAATAAGTCAGGAGAAGAATAATTGTGGCACACTTGGTTTTGTTAAAAATAATAATTTATTGATGAGGGATTTCTTTTTCTCAAAATAAATTTACTTCAATTAAAGGTTGCATTTTTCAGTGTGAGATTAAGCTAATTCACCAAACGGTGAATTTTTTATAACCCTTTTTACTCATATTTACCAGGGGTGCCAATAATTGTGGAGGGCACTGTATCTGCAAACAGGTGATAAATTAAAGGAAAATCCAACATCAAGTGTCTTAGTAAGGTGTTGACCCACCAGGAGCCACCAGAACAGCTTCAATCGCCTTGGCATAGATTCTACCTCTAGTCTAGCATAGATTCTAGTCTCTGAATCTCTACTGGAGGGATGGAATGCCATTCTTCCAAAAGATATTCCCTCATTTGGTGTTTTGACGATGGTGGTGGAGAGCGCTGCCTAACACGTCGGTCAAAAATGTCCCATAGGTGTTCAATTGGGTTGAGTTCTGGTGACTGCGATTCACATAATTTTCATAATCATCAAACCATTTAGTGACCCCTCATGTCCTGTAGATAGGGGCATTGTCATCCTGGAAGAGACCACTCCCATTAGGATAGAAATTTTCATCATATGATAAAGGTGATCACTCAGAATAACTTTGTATTGATTTACAGTGACCCTTCCCTCTAATGGGACAGGAAAATGCCCCCCACAGCATAACAGAGCCACCGGACCACCTCACTGTAGGGGGTTTTTCCTTTAATTTTCACCTGTCTGTATATATACTATAAATTTGTCTGGTTCTATACTTCCCCAGCAGGGTGTTGACTGGTTCACAGGTTTGTGGCAGCTGGGCCAATCAGATCATGGCTTCTATGACACTACGCCCCCACCCCCCCCCCCTCCACACACACACCCTCTCTCTCGCCCTCTCTCTGTTATGTGGGTCGCAGTGCTTGTTAGATGACAGCGGTATCCATTTTCAACACCGGGTTCATTCATGAAATGAGTTATGGATTTTTCCATGCATGAAACTGCAAAGTGCTAATAAGGAAACTGTGTTATGAGTTTATTAAGGGGGGGGGGGGGGGGGGGGCTGGCACCAAATACTGTGTGCCTCTGATATATGAGCTCCAGACTCGACTGCGCTGCTTCACTTTACTCACGGGTGAAAAAAATCCACTTTGATTTAGGCCGGCTGCAAGACGTGGGAACTGATATCACTTGGATGAATTGGCCCGTTGTTCCCAGTCTTTATTTCATAGCATTTTACAGTGTCGCTCTCTGTCCCTTCTTACGACTCATAACCCAATAAAGTCACAGAAGAACAATGTGCAGAAAGGACAACTGACTCGCCCAGTGGAGACTAACCACCGTGAGGGAGTATGCACATGTATGGCCGGATAAGTAAAACCCTCCCTCGACACTTTTGATGCCATCAATCAATTGGACAGTACCCACTGGTGGGGGCTGAGGTGAGTTTATCCCCTCCCCCTCCATTCACTGTAAAAGGGCTTTTTGTGCTTTTGAGATGCTGGACTATAAACGTAAATGGATCTCAAAGTATTGCATGTATTTTGGGCTGAGCAACTGGGATCTGTATGCCATTTGTAGAATATGTTTTGTTGAAATAACAGCAAAGCCACAAAGGTATGTATTGTGCACTGCAGTATGTACTGTACTCGACAGTGGTTAACTAGTTAAACTGCTTGTATATGAATGTGTTTTGTTCCATACCTCAAGTAAACAATTAGGATGAAATTGTTGTTATTTGAAAATTGATATATTTATTTATTTTGTGATCCTTTGTTTTATCCCCCCTCCCCCCTCCACGAACACACACACACACACACACACTCTCTCTCTCTCTCTATATATATATATAATGTATGCAACAAAAAGCACATTTCTATTTTGTTCAGGGGGGAAAAACACAATGTCATAGTTTTGAGCTCTGGAGAACTCCAAGATGGCTCCTGTTTCATAAGGGACAGTATGTGGCCTCCAGTGACATTTTCCCTCCAAGTCTGTAAAACTCTCGGGTTTTCGTTTGACAGTTTAAGTGTCTGGGCCTGACAGTCAGAAATATATCCCAGCAGCAGGTGCATTCCATACAGCTGCCACACGGAGAACCAAGATACATCTACTCTGTGACATTAGCCACACTTACGCTGATGAAAGCCTGCAATCACATGGCCCGAAACTTCAAAGCAAACAGAGAAACGCATCCTGCCTGACACGCCACTTAACTGTACAATATGGTATATTTATTCCTGCCCAAGACCTGTGTTTAAATGTCTCTACGGGTTGAGAAATCCATGAAAACAAAGCAACACAAAACTGAAACCTGTCACGCTACTTTGCAAAAAAAAACTGTACCATGCACATGACGATTCATTTCAGACAGAAATATGAGTATTCAAAAGTCTTTATTTCAATTAAATTGAAAATCCTGTATGTTTATTCTGTATATGTGCTTTTTCTAGTAACGTCTTCTGCTATTTGCAGTTAAATAGAATATTCAGTATTGCTCCATCATTGGCACTGGTCCCATTTTCAAAAGCAAGGGATGCTTTTACTTTTCGACTAGGTGGGGGCTGGAATCAAATGGCTTTGTCCCTCAAAAAGCACAAGGGATTGGTGTTGTTGCCCCTCAAAGTTTGACGGTGACATAAGGAAGAATAATCAGGTAATCAGATATTATTTCAGTGTTTCAGTTCACAAAACATTTTGTAATGTTTCCCAAAAAAATGTAATTAATAAAACGTACGGTTTTGGTTTTAGTGATTCAAAAACTAGCTTCAGACCCAATAAAGGAACCTAACAGCGTCTACTTTGTTTTGATTCATAGTTTCCCAGCATGCATTGGTGCAGATGGAGCACATTATACAGTCGTCCCCAGAAAAGGGGTCAGGATTTAATACACTGATCCTGTAGCCAGTGCATTACATGCCTTGTGCCAGATAGTTATTTGGAGGTTATCGTCTCATAGCAGCCTGTGTGAATTTTAGTGTGGGTTTTTCTCCCCTTTTTTCTCAGGAGCCTTGTTAGCGCAGCACCAGCACTTTCTCGCCTCCTCTTGTGGATGTTCCCACGGGCTGTTTTGGGGTCCCTCGGTGTCTCCTTCTTTCTCAGAAGTTGGTTTCCTATTGAGGAGCTTGTGGAATGAAGGGGGGGGGGAGGCGTAGGGGAAATGGGAGTGGGGGCGTTTTGATTGATCTTGGGGTTGCCTGCAAACACTCGTTTTCATCTTTCTCCATTTAGTCATTCACACACACCCCTCCTTTTATATACAGTATGTCTATCTGCCACTCTATTTCCTCCCTTATTGCTTCCTGATTGCTTTCTTTTCATATACAGTACCAGTCAAAAGTTTGGACACACCTACTCATAGAAGGTTTTTTTCCGTTATTTTTACTGTTTTCCACATTTTGGAATAGTAAAGACATCAAAACTATGAGATAACACAAATTAAATTATGCAAAGACCAAAAAAGTGTTAAACAAATAAAAAAAGTCATATATTTTAGATTTTTCAAAGTAGCCACCCTTTGCCTTGATAACGGCCTTGCACATTCTTGCCATTCTCTCAAACAACTTATGTGGTAAACAGGTATTCCACAGGTAAACAGGTGATGCCATCATGACTCTATATAAAAGGATATCAAAAGACTCCTGATATCTTATTTCCAGGTACTCTTAGAAGCGATACTATAACCTCTGCATTTGAATGGATCTCTATGGGAATTGGGGGGTGGGACTAGATTAAGCTGTAAATTACACGGGAATAGTATGTAACCCATGGTTGGCTAAATGGCTGTAAGTCATCAAGCGTCTGAGGTATCAAACGAGCCTCAAACCATCACTCTGCTGCCAGATATGCAGTAGATATGGATGGATCACTTTAAGAGTTGTTTCTCCTGACAAATATTCCTATTGAACTCTATGGAAAAATAAGTCAGGAGAAGAAACCCTTCAAGTTATCCATCCATGTCTACTGTATTTCTGGCAGCAGAGTGATGGTTTAAGGCTTGTTTGATACGTCAGACCCTTGATGACTTTAGCCATTTAGCCAACCATGTGTTCCACACTGTTCCAGTGTAATTTAAAGCTAAATCTAGTCCCACCCCCCAATTCCCATAGAGATCCATTCAAATGCAGAGGTTATAGTATCGCTTCTAAGAGTACCTGGAAATAAGATATCAGGAGTCTTTTGATATCCTTTTATATAGAGTCATGATGGCATCACCTGTTTACATCAGTGAACACTTTTGGCCAACTTACATTGAACTAGCTTCACATGTGGTTTCTATGTCAGGAGGCAATCTACCGTAACCCCCAGAATCTTGTGTTCGTTCACTCGTTCAATGTTGATACCATTTACCTTTAAGTTTATGTTTTCCTTTAGGCCTCTTTTCCCAAATAATATGAATTTTGTCTTTGAAAGGTTTAGTGATAGTTTATTAATATTAAACCACGTGTGAAGCTTTGACATTTCATTGTTCACTGATGTGACCATTTGATTAAGATCATTTCCAGAGCAGAGGATGTTTGTGTCGTCCGCGAATAAAATTAATTTTAAAACGTCAGATACTTTGACTATATCATTAATATATAGTATAAATAATTTTGGTCCTAAGACTGAACCCTGTGTGACCCCACAGGTGATGTTCAGGCATGTTGATATGTTGTCCCCTATCTGTACAAATTGAACTCTATTTGATAGGTAACTCTTTATCCATTGTAATGCGATTCCTCTAATTTCATATCTGTACAATTTTTCAATCAATATACTGTGGTTTATCGTGTCAAAAGCTTTTTTCAGGTCGATGAAAATGCCTATGGTGAATAATTTCCAGTCTAGCGCGTCTTTGATAAATTCTATGGATTCTGTTAGGGCCAGTGCTGTTGAATGTTTTTTCCTGAACCCGTATTGGCTGTCACATAGCAGTTTGTGTTTATCAATGAACTTATCTAATCTGACATTAAAGAGCTTTTCAAAAATTTTTGAGCACTGTGGTAAAATTGAAATCGGACGATAATTTTTTTTTTTGTTTGTCTCCACTTTTGTACAGAGGAAGAACTTTTGCTATCTTCATTTTATCTGGAAACACGCCATTGCAGAACGATAAGTTACATATATATGTTAGCGGAGGTATGATCGCTATTGATATCCTTTTTAACAATGTCATATCTATCTGATCTGCATCCGTGGATGTCTTGGCAGTGGATGTCTTGTCTCTCAGTATTGCTTTGATTTCAGTTTGTGTGACAGGATTTAAAAATAATGACTCTTGTTTTGTCTCACCGCCCCTATCCAAGTGATCCCACTGCTGGAGTGAGGATGGAATGGCCTTGGCTAGTTCTGGACCTACACTAACAAAGTATTTGTTGAAACTATCTACTATCACCTTCTTATCTTCTTCCCTCCTATTGTTTATGTTGAAATGGTCGGAGAATGTTCGTTTGGCCTTTCTTCCAGAGACGGAATTTATTATTTTCCAAAGATTTCTGGTGTAGTTTCTATTTTCTGTTAGTAACTTGTCATAATAATCTTTTTTATGTTTCCTCAACAAATATATCACTCTGTTTCTATAGCGTTTGTACTTTGCATATGATTGTACATTCTTTTCCTTTAAAAACTGTTTATATAAGCTGTTTTTTTTCCTACAGGCGTTCTCTATGTTCTTGGTGAACCATGGCATTTTTTCTTTGACTTTGACTTTGTTGTCTTTACTCAAATATTTGACTACCGGGCAATGCTTGTCATATATTGAGTTTATTGTGTTTAAGAAGGCCTCATACGCTTTGTTTGTGTCTCTTTCAGTCCATACGTCATTCCACTTTTGATTCATCATATCTTGTTCAAAATCTTTAAGTCTCTTTTCGTTTCTAATTCTTTTTAAGATTTTTGTCACTGGTTTCTGCTCCAAAGTGTGTTTCCAGTCACAGATAGCGAAGACTGGAAGGTGATCAGAGATATCATTTATCATAATACCACTTGTTATTACTTTGTCCAGTATATTTGTATAAATGTTGTCAATTAGTGTGGCACTATGTTTAGTGATTCTGCTTGGCTGGGTGATTAGTGGTCGCATTCCGCTCACATACATTGTGTTAACGAAGTCCTCGATCAACTTGTTATCGTTAGGATTTAATATGTCTGCGTTAAAATCTCCACATATAAAAACATTTCTCTGATTCATTTTTGTTAATATTTCTCCCAGGCAATTGTTGAATATGTCTATTTTTGAGCTGGGAGCTCTGTAAACGTTGCATATAACAGTTTTTTTACCTTTCGGCGTTGAAAATTCAATTGTTACACACTCCATTACATTTTCAATGACAATTGACAAGCTTTCCAGTATCTCAAAATTTATGCTCTCCTCAATAAACAATGCAACCCCTCCACCAGATTTGTTGATTCTGCTCTTACACACAAAATTATACCCTTCCAGGTGGAAATCCATGCATTTCTCAACGTTAATCCAAGTTTCCGACACTGCAATGATGTTAAATGGTTTGACAAATGTACATAGATACTCCTGTATCTGCTCAAAGTTTGCGTATAGACTCCTGCTGTTGAAGTGGATTATTGACAGCTTTCCATCCATGTTAATGTTCTCATTGAACTGATCTTCCAAGTAATATCCACATTTGTTTATTCCATTATAATAAAAGTGTCTGTCTGGATCAACTTCTTCATTCGGGGCTTTTGATGTTAGGTTCTGGTGAGGTCCAACTGAAAAGCTACTCCCTTTTTCATAGTCAGCAATTTTATCCATCAATTCATTCATTTTAATCAGTGAAGCTTTACTTTTTGGTTGTACTGAGTTCATGGCGTTTTAACATAGTTTTCACGTACCTTACTATTCATATTTCTCCAGCTCCTCCAGCGCCCTGATCAGCACCGGTCTGGTGTTTTCTGGAGACCCATTTGGTTTGATGTAAACTTTACAATTTGCCGTCCAGGTGTTCTGTAATTTTTTGCCTTTCTTCAATTGACGGGCTTTCCAAGCGATGGTGGCGTTTGCTTTGCTGAGATTTTCATTGATGAACACGTTAGATCCTTTCAGATTTTTACCCTGCTTCAGTAGAGCAACTTTGTATTTTCTACTTATGAATCTCAGCACCACTGCGCGGGTTTCGTTGTCCCGGCCTTCGTTAGTTTTTCTCTTGGGAAGCAAATAGCAAAAATCCACATTGGTGAGATCCATGTCGATGTTTTTGGAGTTTAGAAACTTCTCCACCTGTATTTCCACGGATTGGATGTCTGCCTCGTCTGTCTCCTCGTTGGACCCCATCGCCCTGGCATAGTTCCTTGGTTTAATCGTGAGACCCGTGATGATCACATCATTGAGCTTCCCTTGCTGTTCAAACTCCTCCACTCCGATGGATTGGACTGACTAGTTTTAACTGTCTTTTCTGTCTTGCCCATTTTCTTGTTTCAGAGGTTTTTAAGGACTTGTTATATTGTTTTATTGTTTCGTTGAGCTTATCATTCCGTTCTTTCTCCCCCCACGGTTCCTGCTGCAGCTGTTGCCTTGAGCTGTTGCTCCTTCAGTAACCATGAATACTCATTAGCTAGCTAGTATGGTTAAACTTTATATAGTTTTAGCTGTAGCAATACTTGCTACTTAACTAGCTGGCAAGCAAACACTGCAGCCCCGGTTCTGATCATTATGATATCATTATTTAAAAATGTCGCCCTAAAATCGGATATAAAAAGAGAAAATGACGGAAAAAGCATAGTGGTCATAATTAGATACCCAGCCTATAGCGCTCCGCTGTTTTTCTCGTTTTAAATCACACAAGGGTTGACAATGAGGGCAAAGTTGTGAGGACGTTCTCTATTTCAGCTGTTTCAAACGTTCAAATAAGTTACTTTGGAGAACATGTGGTTGTAAAACTATGAGGTGGTACACCCTCATAGTCCGGGGGCATGCCCCCCTGTGAGAAGATTTTGTAAATTTTAACAGTTAAATGCATGAATCTGGTGCACTTTGAGAGGAAGATTATGAGGCTCTGTGAAGAATTGTGTGCTTTTGTAAACAATCGCATTATAAACCCATGCAGTTGTATCAACTTGTAAGATGCTTGATCCTACGCTTGAGCCATCAAAGAAATTTAATAAAACCCGTCTTGTTCGTTGTACTGGTTTATTTAAAGTGTTTCGAATCACAGTTGCAATATGTTGCAATAAAAATATATGGTACTGCATGTTACGTCAGATTTAGAGATCACATTCAACTTCACAGTCAGGATACAGTTTTCTAGCTTGATGCTGGAAATAATGTTTTAAACCATTGTAACCACATTCACATCGATGTAACGAGCAAATAGATAATTACTGCAAACAATGTTGTCTCCTCAAAATGCGTAATGGACCGAGGGCTTAGCTCAAGCGACGGTGCAATGCAATAGTGATCTTTCATGTTTATTATGAGAGTAAAAAAGGTTTGCCTTCATTCTGAAACAGTAGTGGAACAAATTACAGTTTACAGGCCACCACAGTTTAGTTACGTATATGTAATTTATCCCCCGCCAAACCAAAAATAAAACTATAACAATTCGACTACATTTCAGCCATAATTTTACAAACAGAAAAATAATTTGTCCTGCGTAATAATGAGCAGAAGTGGGAACCGCGGCATTAAAACTGAGTAATTTGGATGGCAGGTATGCCATCCGCCAAGTTACGGCTTGTTGGGATGGCAGGTATGCCATCCGCCAAGTTACGGCTTGGTGGGGCATGCCCCATACCTATACAGCACCGAGAGTTTGGCACTTTTCAGGGTTTCCTACAGAAGTAACCACAATGACCATAGACTCTCAGCCCTTAAAAACATTAAATTCTGTATGTTCTGACCTCATGTAACCACACAGCATTCAGATACAACTTCACACATCCACACAATAAAGCCCCAAACTTGGGTTATTTTGCCGTTTTTCTCCTTCCTCTTCTGCTTCTTCTTCTTCCCATTTTTCCTGCCAAACTGCCTGCCTCCGTCGCGATGTTATCCAATAGGGAGAATTATTCTTTGAGGGTATGGTCCGTATGCCTGCTCATCAAGCTTATCGCCCAATAAAAATGCTTCATACTAATGTTTTTTAATGTTAATACAGCTAATGGCTTCATGCTTTCCAAGAAGTTACTGTGGCCTAATGGATAGAGGTGCTGTCTCTCACACAGAGGATTGTGGGTTCGAGCCCAGCAGGGCACCTGTTTATTTTCCACAAAAACAAAGTGCAACTGTTAAGTACTTTTCATTTATTAGACTGTTATTATTTTCACATTAACACATTAACACATTAACATATTTTTATTGCAAAGGAAAAAGAGGTTTCTAATATTAACTGTTCAATGTTTCACTTGTATTTCACTTGTACTGTATGGGCCATTCTACAGAAGTCGTGCAAATTGAGGGTTGGAGAAAAGTGTAAATTTGTATTCTTTTTGCAAAATTATTTAATAATATATGTGTTACACTTTATCTGAGATACATAAATATACTAGAAGTACAATGCAATCACATGTAATTTTTTCAGAATAAAGATGAATTGACTGACTGCTCCTAAATATGTCACAACCGAAGCATGGTGTAAACCCTGCTTTTGAAATAAAATTACATACCCAATTGATAAGTTTAATTCACCCCTTTGTAAATGACATTTTTTAAAAGAAATCTTGTGTTACGAACCCGGAACGAGACGAACCCAAGTGCAACGGCCAGGAGACAGATTCACAAAAAGGGGGGTTTATTAAATTAAGTGTTGGGGTAGTCCCAACACTGTACAGAAAAGGCAATACACAATATTACGCTGGAACAGCAAGGAAGCCCGGGACGGGCTGCTCCAAGCCGGAGCTGGGCTGGCAGGTCTGGAACGTTCGTTCCAAGCCGGAACTGGACTGGACTGGAACTGGACCGGGAGGTCCACTTTGGGAATCAGGATCTGGAACGGAATGTTCCAAACCGGAACTGGACTGGACTGGAACTGGACCGGGAGGTCCACACTGGAATCAGGATCTGGAACGGGTGTGTTCCAAACCGGAACTGGACTGGACTGGAACTGGACCGGGAGGTCCACACTGGAATCAGGGTCTGGAACGGATTTGTTCCAAACCGGAACTGGACAGGACTGGAACTGGACCGGGAGGTCACACTGGAATCAGGGTCTGGAACGGATTTGTTCCAAACCGGAACTGGACTGGACTGGAACTGGACCGGGAGGTCCACACGGGAAGCAGGGTCTGGAACGGATTGTTCCAAACCGGAACTGGACTGGACAGGTAGGTGCACGGCTCACACCTGGACTGGACTGGACTAGCTGGGGAGCGGCTCACTACGGCAGGACAGGAACTGGACCGGAATGACTGCACCGGTACAGAACAAAACAAAGCAGGTGGGGTTAGTGCAAGGGAAGGCACGGAAATGACCGGGAGGTTCTCACGGAGGTGCAGGGCTTGAGAGGTAGGTGGTTGGTGAAGCACGGCAGGGCTGGGTAGTGTGGCGTAGCTGCGGTAGGTCCGGAAGGAGCTGACTGGTCTCCAGAGCTCCCGGAACCGGAACCGAAGAACTAGTTGGCTTCTTCGGCCGGACAGGAACAACTGGAGGGTAGCCAGGTAACACGCCAACCCGGAGCCTACACGAGCTGGAGGTGGAGGTACCGCAACACACACAACGAAAACGGGGGGAAACGAACACTGCCACGGGAGAATGGGAGCTGGGTTAGATGGAGGAGAGGGGAAACAGGTTAGCTGCATGAACAACAAGAAATGACTTGGAGGATAACTACCAGACTGTAGTTAGGAGCGGAACTCCTAGCTGCAAGGGGATAATATCCCACAACCAAGCGAGTAGTTCTTTGAACGCGACCAGGCAAACAACGAGCATTAACACCGCGTGACGATAGTTAACGAACTGGCGCCGACTGGCAGCCAGCCGAAGGAATAAATAGTGAGGTTAATGACAGAACTAAACAAGGAACAGGTGTGGAAAATAAACGGGAGTGATTAAGAAACACCAGGTGAGGAAATGCATGCAACGGGGGGGGACGGAGTGAAAAGGCGGAAGTAAGACAACCAGACGAACAAGACAGAGAAGGAAATGCCCAGACCACAGCAGCGGGGAAAACACGGACAAAAGGATCCAACATGACACGGAGGGAAAACAGGAATATACAGAAAACGAACAGGAAGGGAGCGGAACATTACAGTACCCCCCCCTCAACGTACGCCCCCTGGCGTACCTGGCGGCCTGGTCTTGAGAGGGAAGCGACTGTGGAAATCCTGGATCAATGATTGATCCAGGATGAGGCTCCTGTGGAGCCACGACCGCTCCTCAGGACCATACCCCTCCCAGTCCACGAGGTATTGAAAACCCCGACCCTTACGGCGGATGTCGATAATGCGGTCCACCGTGTAGGCCGGGGCGTTGTCGATGACCCGGACGGGTGGAGGAGGGAGGGTAGGGGCACTGAGGGGGCTGGAGGCGACAGGCTTGATCTGTGACACATGAAAAACGGGGTAGACCTTGAGGGAGGAAGGGAGGGAGAGTTTAACGGAAACCGGGTTAATGAGACAAACAACAGGGAAGGGACCAATAAACCGGGGCCGAAGTTTCTTAGAGGAGGAGGGAAGGGAAATGTTGGATGTGGAAAGCCAGACCTGCTGCCCGGCTCTGTATTTAGGGGCTGCGGTCCTGTGCAGGTCCGCCAGACGTTGAGAACGGGAATTAGAACGCAGGAGTGCGGTGCGTGCAAGTCTCCACATGCGTTTGCACTTGAGGATGTGGGACTTAACGGAGGGGACTGCTACCTCGGCCTCCTGGGCCGACAGGAGAGGGGGTTGGTAACCTAATGAGCACTCGAACGGGGACAGCCCTGTAGACGCACTCTTAAGGGAGTTATGGGCGTACTCTACCCAGGGAAGAAAACGGCTCCAGGAGGCGGGATTGCGTGCAGTGACGCACCGCAGGGCGGCCCCCAGGTCCTGGTTCGCCCTCTCTGCCTGGCCGTTAGACTGGGGATGAAAACCAGACGACAGACTGGCCGAGGCCCCCAGGGCTACACAGAACGCCTTCCACACCTGGGAGGAGAATTGGGGCCCACGGTCCGACACAATGTCGGATGGGATCCCGTGCAGCCTGACCACCTGTGACACCAGGAGCTCCGCCGTTTCGAGGGCGGACGGGAGCTTAGGGAGGGGAACAAAGTGAACCGCCTTGGAGAACCGATCCACAATTGTCAGAATGACGGAGTTGCCCTCTGACAATGGCAGACCGGTGACAAAGTCAACGCCAATGTGGCTCCAAGGACGGCCCGGGACAGGGAGGGGAAGGAGAAGACCAGAGGGAGGCTGGTGGGAAGCCTTGCTCCTGGCGCACACCGCGCAGGCCAGGACAAAAGCACGGGTATCCTCCTTGAGCGTGGGCTACCAAAAACTCCTCCTGACGAGGGTGGTCGTTCTGGCAACCCCTGGGTGACACGCCAGACAGGAGGCGTGAACCCACTCAAGGACCTGGGAGCGGACGGAGTTGGGAACAAACAGGGAGGAGTTAGGGTTACTACGGGGGTCAGGGTGGGAAGTCTGGGCGGACCTCACAACCTCCTCAATCGTCCAGGAGACCGCAGCCACCATACAGGAAGCCGGTAGAATAGGCTCGGGGTCAGCAGGACTGGAGGGAAGGGAAAAAACACGGGATAATGCATCCGCTTTGATATTGCGGGAACCGGGGCGGAAGGACACAGAAAAATTAAATCGGGCAAAGAATAATGACCACCTAGCCTGTCTGGCATTAAGCCTCTTAGCAGACTTTAGATAAATAAGGTTTTGGTGGTCAGTTAAAACAATAAAGGGGCTACCTGCCCCCTCCAGCCAGTGGCGCCACTCCTCAAGAGCCAGCTTGATGGCCAGAAGCTCCCGATCCCCGACATCATAGTTCCGCTCGGCGGAGGACAGCCTCCGGGAGAAGAAAGCACAGGGATGGAGCTTGTTGTCCAAGGCGGCTCGTTGGGACAGAATGGCCCCCACGCCGGTGTCGGAGGCATCCACCTCAATCGTAAATTGGCGAGTGGGGTCAGGGTGACAAAGAATAGGGGCCGAGGAAAACCGAGCCTTAAGGCGTTCAAACGCGAGCTGGGCCTCGGAGTTCCAACAAAAAGAAAAAGCAGTGGAGGTGAGTTTGGTTAGGGGAGCAGCAATGACACTGTAATTACGGATGAACCTACGATAAAAATTGGCAAAACCAAGAAACTGTTGCAGGTGCTTACGAGAGGTGGGTTGGGGCCATTCTGTCACCGCCTTGATCTTGGCGGGATCCGCCCGGATGCTGCCCTCCTCGATGATGAAGCCGAGGAACGGGACTGAGGAGACGTGGAAGGAGCACTTCTCTGCCTTAACGAAGAGCTGGTTTTCAAGCAGGCGCTGGAGAACCTCCCGGACATGGAGAATGTGCTCCTGGGGGGACTTAGAAAAAATCAAAATATCATCGATATACACGAAAACAGTCTTCCCCAACAGGTCTCGCAGGACGTCATTCACCATGCCCTGGAAGACTGCCGGGGCGTTAGTAAGGCCGAAGGGGACCACCAGGTACTCGTAGTGGCCCAACGGGGTATTGAAGGCAGTCTTCCATTCATCCCCCTCCCGTATACGCACCAAGTGGTACGCATTACGGAGGTCGAGCTTGGTGAAAATGACGGCCTGCGAGAGGGGTTCAAAGGCAGTGTTAATAAGGGGAAGAGGATATTTGTTGCGGATGGTAATTTGATTGAGCCCCCGGTAGTCGATGCAGGGCCGTAGTGAGCCGTCCTTTTTCCCCACAAAAAAGAACCCAGCACCAACAGGAGAGGAGGAAGGGCGGATGATACCCGAGGCGAGGGACTCATGAATATACTCCTCCATGGAGAGTTTCTCCGGACCCGACAGACTGTAGAGACGACCAGACGGAAGCTTGGCTCCCGCCAGCAGGTCAATGCAACAATCGTAGGGTCGGTGAGGAGGTAGGGACAGAGCGCGTGATTTTGAAAAGGTAAGGCAGAGGTCGTGATATTGCTTGGGAACGTTGGACAGATCGGGTTCGGGTAGGTTGGTGCTGGAATTCTTGGATCCCGGAGGGGGGAGAGCGGAACGAAGACAGCTAGCCAGACAGTGACCACTCCACGCCAGGATACGACCGGCTTGCCAGTCGATGTGAGGGTTGTGAAGGCGGAGCCAGGTCTGACCCAAAACTATGGAGGATTGTTTAGAGTTGATGAGCAGAAGTTGAATACTCTCCCGATGATTGCCGGATAAAACGAGCTGTACTGGAACGGTGGAGTGGGTGACTAACCCCAGACTCCTACCGTCTAAGGCAAAAGCAGTAATGGGAGCGGGTAGCAGTTCCGTGGGGATGCCGGCCCTCCTGGCGAAGGTGATGTCCATGAAGTTAGCGTCGGCACCAGAGTCGATAAGGGCCGACGAGACTTCGGACTTGTCCCTCCAAAGGAGAGTGGCCTTGAAGACAAGGCGATTCTGAGCTGCATGGCAAGGTATGATTGGGCTCGTCAGTACGCCCAGTTTAACTGGCGAGCCTACTCTTTTGGGCGAATGGGGCATGAGGCGATCTGGTGGCCTGGTTTGCCACAGTAAAAACAGGATCTAGATCGCAGGCGACGTTGGCGCTCCTCGGCGTTGACCGCAACTCTGCCCAGTTGCATGGGCTCTTCCTCAGAGACCCCAGACGCCGCTCTGGATCCAGAGGCAGAAGGGTGTGAGCGTATGTGTTGCTGATGCTGATGACCGGAGTTCCCCCCTCGCTCACGGGCCCGGATACGGAGACGGTTGTCAATAGCGATGGCCAGGCTAATAAGGCAATTGAGTGACGTGGATTCTTCGCGGGTGGCAAGTTGGTCCTTTAACTCTTCGCTCAGCGCCTGGCGGAAAGCCCCCTGAAGGGCGGTGTCATTCCATCCGGACTCCGCTGCGAGGGTACGGAATTGGATTGCCATTTCAGCAACGCTACGGCTTCCTTGACGGACCTGAAGTAGGCGTTGAGTTGCGTCTCGCCCACAGGTAGGGTGATCGAATACACGCCGCATCTCAGCGGTGAAGGCGGCGAAGTTGTTGCAGAGCGCGACTTGGCTGTCCCAAATGGATGTAGCCCACTCCAGGGCACCTCCTCCCAAACTGCTCATTATGAAGGCGATCTTACATGGGTCGGAGGCGAAGGAGGAGGGCTGCATCCGGAATACTATGTCGCATTTCATCAGGAATTCGCGACACTTTCCCAATCCCCCGCGGTATAACTCTGGATGTTGAACGCGGGGCTCTCGGAGAGAAGTGGGAACAGAAGGATCCACCGGCGGATCCGGCGCGGGCGGTGTAGGGCCCATAGGAATACGCGGAAGCGGCTGGTGAAGAGCTAGCTGCGCCACTTGCTCCGTGATGCCCCTCAGCACCTCCAACACGTCATCCAAACGTCGGCCCTGTTGGTCGCTGACCGCAGTTTGGCAGGAGAAGGCGTGACGAATTTGCTCCAGGTCGGCTGGGTCCATGATTTTTGGCCAGTTCGTTCTGTTACGAACCCGGAACGAGACGAACCCAAGTGCAACGGCCAGGAGACAGATTCACAAAAAGGGGGGTTTATTAAATTAAGTGTTGGGGTAGTCCCAACACTGTACAGAAAAGGCAATACACAATATTACGCTGGAACAGCAAGGAAGCCCGGGACGGGCTGCTCCAAGCCGGAGCTGGGCTGGCAGGTCTGGAACGTTCGTTCCAAGCCGGAACTGGACTGGACTGGAACTGGACCGGGAGGTCCACTTTGGGAATCAGGATCTGGAACGGAATGTTCCAAACCGGAACTGGACTGGACTGGAACTGGACCGGGAGGTCCACACTGGAATCAGGATCTGGAACGGGTGTGTTCCAAACCGGAACTGGACTGGACTGGAACTGGACCGGGAGGTCCACACTGGAATCAGGGTCTGGAACGGATTTGTTCCAAACCGGAACTGGACAGGACTGGAACTGGACCGGGAGGTCACACTGGAATCAGGGTCTGGAACGGATTTGTTCCAAACCGGAACTGGACTGGACTGGAACTGGACCGGGAGGTCCACACGGGAAGCAGGGTCTGGAACGGATTGTTCCAAACCGGAACTGGACTGGACAGGTAGGTGCACGGCTCACACCTGGACTGGACTGGACTAGCTGGGGAGCGGCTCACTACGGCAGGACAGGAACTGGACCGGAATGACTGCACCGGTACAGAACAAAACAAAGCAGGTGGGGTTAGTGCAAGGGAAGGCACGGAAATGACCGGGAGGTTCTCACGGAGGTGCAGGGCTTGAGAGGTAGGTGGTTGGTGAAGCACGGCAGGGCTGGGTAGTGTGGCGTAGCTGCGGTAGGTCCGGAAGGAGCTGACTGGTCTCCAGAGCTCCCGGAACCGGAACCGAAGAACTAGTTGGCTTCTTCGGCCGGACAGGAACAACTGGAGGGTAGCCAGGTAACACGCCAACCCGGAGCCTACACGAGCTGGAGGTGGAGGTACCGCAACACACACAACGAAAACGGGGGGAAACGAACACTGCCACGGGAGAATGGGAGCTGGGTTAGATGGAGGAGAGGGGAAACAGGTTAGCTGCATGAACAACAAGAAATGACTTGGAGGATAACTACCAGACTGTAGTTAGGAGCGGAACTCTAGCTGCAAGGGGATAATATCCCACAACCAAGCGAGTAGTTCTTTGAACGCGACCAGGCAAACAACGAGCATTAACACCGCGTGACGATAGTTAACGAACTGGCGCCGACTGGCAGCCAGCCGAAGGAATAAATAGTGAGGTTAATGACAGAACTAAACAAGGAACAGGTGTGGAAAATAAACGGGAGTGATTAAGAAACACCAGGTGAGGAAATGCATGCAACGGGGGGGGACGGAGTGAAAAGGCGGAAGTAAGACAACCAGACGAACAAGACAGAGAAGGAAACGCCCAGACCACAGCAGCGGGGAAAACACGGACAAAAGGATCCAACATGACACGGAGGGAAAACAGGAATATACAGAAAACGAACAGGAAGGGAGCGGAACATTACATCTTGACTGCTGTTGAATTTGAATCCATTACCCTGAAATTTTAAATCAAATAAAACACTGGATTAATTAAATTTAGTGAAAACTACGTACAAATGTTCTCTATAAAATGGACAGATTTGATCACATGAATTTGATAGATTCTTATTTATGAGATTATATGTACCCTCACCAGCACAATATCTTGGATATTTGATTGATTATTCATATTATTCAAAATTTTAACAAAACAGCAGGTGTTTCGGTTGTGACCACATTGTTGCGTTTCTGACATCTCTTACTGAAACCTGAATTCCAAAGTTGGGACAGTACGTAAAATGCAAATAAAAGCAGAAAGCAGTGATTTGTAAATTCTCTTGTCTATATATTTAAATGAAAACAATATTTAAAAGATATTTAATATTTTACCTTAGCAACTTCATTGATTTTCGTAAATATACGCTAATTCCGAATTCTATGCCTGCAACACGTTCCAAAAAAGTTGGGACAGGGGTATAAAAAAGATTGGGAAGGTTGTGGAATGTTCAAAAAACACCTGTTTGGAACATTCCACAGGTAAATAGGTGAATAGGTGACAGGTCATGCTATCATGACTGGGTATAAAAGGAGCATCCACGAAGGCTCTGGCATTTACGAGCAAGGATGGGTTCGCCACTTTGTGAAAAACTGCATGAGCGAATAGTCCAACAGTTTAAGAACAACGTTTCTCAACACACGATTGAAAGGAATTTAGGGATTTCACCATCTACAGTCCATAATATTAGTAAAAGATTCAGAGAATCTGGAGAAAACGGGCAAGGCCGTAAACCAATATTGAATGCCCGTGACCTTCGATCCTTCAGCCAGCACTACATTAAAAACGGCATGCTTCTGGAATGAATATAACCACATGGGCTTGGGACTACTTCAGAAAACCATTGTCAGTAAACACAATTTGTCGCTGCATCGACAAATGCAAGTTAAGACTCTACTACCCAAAGCGTAAGCCATATATCAACAACATCCAGAAACGCCGCCGACTTCTCTAGGCTCATCTGAGATGGACTGACGCAAAGTGGAAACGTGTGCTGTGTCTGACCTTTCAAATTGTTTTTGGAAATAATGGACGTCGATACAAACGTATCCAGACATGTTTGTGGGTCAGATGATGGCAAATAAGTAATAGTACTGTCAGGACTCTGATATTTGCCTGTTAGTTTGTTTCATTTATGTTTCTGATTTTTACCTTGTTTATTTATTCTGATTATTTGTGGTTTCACTGTTCCATGTTTTGTATTACTGTCACTCCCTGTCGTCGTCACACTATTCGGGAGCCTTTGGTGATTTTGGGTTTCGCTGTATTTCCACTCTCGTTTACTTCCTTCTTTACTAATTACCCTTGTTTATAATACTAATCTACTAATCACTACTAACTGCTTAGAATTAGGTTTCTTACTAATACACTAACGACTAACTTGTAAATAATACTAATCAACTAATTTACTAACGTCAGGGAATTAGAGTTTCTACTAACCTACTAATTTACTAATGCAATCTTAGTTTCCATCTGCACCTGTCTTTCGTTTCTTCTGTCCTATCTCTGAATATCTTTGTGTGATTCCCTACTCGCTTCACCTGCATCTGATTTCCGCATTCCTCTACCTCATTGTGTGCACGGGTCTTCTTCGACCCAGGTCATGTATAGTCTATATGTTATGTGCTAGTCCGGTCTGCGTCTTATGTGTTCCCTCGTAATTGTATTATCAGCTTCCCTTATCGTTTCATTGTGCTCACCTGTGAGCAATCTCCCCTCCCCGCCTCTGCACACCTGTTTCTCATTTTGTCTGTCTTCCTCAGTGTATATAACCCTGTGATTTAAGTCTTTTCTTTACGAGGTCATCATTGTTGTTTTGCCTCTGTGTTACTATAAGCCCCCTCCCATTTATCTATTTATCTATTTATCTATCTATCTATTTATCTATCTATTAGTTTTGGACTTCTGCCTGTGTTCTCGCGACCCTGGTTTTTGGATTGTATTTTTGTACTTCTGCTGTGCTTTTCTGGTTTTGACCCCTGCCCGTTCTGTGACTTCAATTTTTGGACTCTGTACTGTTGCTGTGCCATCCCGGATTTCTACCCTGCCTGTTTTCTTTGGATTGCTGTTTTGCCCCTTTTAATAAACTTAGGTTTATTCAGTCCTGTCTGCGTTTGGGTCCTTCCCCCCCCCACCAGCCTTGACAAGTACTAATTGTTGGTTATGATTTTTGTGAACACAAGGATATCTATGCTCTGTAGGACCATATTGGTTTTTATAGAAATCCAAATAAATAAATCAATATATAATACATTTTATTCATTCTTTGCTTTTCATAGACCCAAAGCAGTGGATGCAGACAATTCTTCAAACATGCCCTATAGTGTAGTAATTTTTCTGTTTAATTTCTTAGTGTAACACAGTATTTCCAATAAAAATTATTCTCATTTCGCATTTCGATGTGGCACATACAGTCTCATTGACCACATTCTCTTGAGATAGTAAGATGAAGAAACACAGGGCCAAGTTGCATTAAATAATTTAGGAAAGTTTGGATAGCACTGCTTTGGAATAGAGCTAGTTTATTTAGTGTGAGCTACGATAGGCAATATTGTTAGTTGTAACTTCGCCACGTTTTGACATAAATACTTTTAAAGGCAGGCCTAGTTTTTGCAAGTTGGAATTAAGGACTTATAGACAGCGCTATGTAGGCTATGAGTGAGTAACTTTGCTTTTTTTTTTTTTACATTGAAAACGTTTTTGTTCAGATATCACTTATTTTTGGTAGCTAACTAATGATGAATAATGAATGAAGAGAATGACATCGAGAGAGACATGCATACAGAATACATGCATTCCAAATAAATGCATACAGACATTTAACTATAACGCCCTCTAATGACGAGAATGAGAACATTTCTCCTATTACCGATAACCCACAATTACATTAAGAGTTTGTAGATGAGCTGTATTTAATGTCTAATAAAATACAATGAACAGCATCACCTGAGCTATGGATCATGAAGAAGCATGTAAATTAATTGACCAAGTCTATATGGAGACATGCATGCACAATAGGCTAGACGCAAACACATTCTAGCTAAAAAGAAAGACATACATACAGTCTAAATAGTTAGTACAGCCTAAATAGTTTGCAAAAGTTAAATATGGAAATACAGTTTTAAAATATGCCTATTAGTATTCTATAGAAATACATGTAATGTTAGGCTATTCAACACTGGCTTGCCGGATGCGTAACTCCAAGCTTATGTCCGGGCTACAAGTTCATAATGAGCACAGCATAATTCCATCGCAGTTTTTTTTCCTGGTAGTGTGACGTTACCTGTGGGACGTACCGGATCATGTAGGTTTAGTTCAGTTTTCTGTACTGCAATGGACGTATAAGGCATGTTGATTCGCTTCGTTAGCCTATCTTGTACCTTGTACCAGCTTGCTTCCTGACTAGCAGCTGACTGACATTTATCTGGCAAAACTAACGTTGGCTAACAAGCTTAATTGGACAATGCCCCAGGAATCTTAGCCAGAAAGACAACAATAGCTAGGCCTACTACTAAGAAAGTACTATCGAACATTATTATTCTGATTATTATTATAATTAAAAGTGTGTGCAGTAAGCTACATTGTCTGCAGAATAGCGTAGACTAGAGTCATGTTCGGAGGCTATTGTAATTTTTGAGCCTGTTCATGAAACAGATATGTTTGGTGAATGGACAGTTTATAAATCCGATCTCTTAAGGGATTGCAGCTTATAGTAGGCTATCATCAATTCTTAATATATTATCGTAAATTCTTAATTTTCCTAGTAGGCCTACATAATTTTTATGGTCACATTGTGTTATGTGTGAAAACCATAAAGTGAACAGCTGAAGTGCACATATTTTTTTGTCACAAATGAATAAATAAATGACAACATAGGTAGGCCTACGCTATGCATGGATGTTTTTCCCAGTAGCCTACTGTAACTGTATGTGCAGTGGTAGCAATAGCCTACCGAACTATGTCGGCTTTTCTGTAATGACCGTCTTTAAAACAAACGTTTGTGAAAAGATCTAGCCTGTCAGTTATTTATAGACTGTTTTACATTAATGCAACAACGCGATCTTAACCAGATGATATTCTGCGTTAAAACTATTTTCTTTGCTTGACAAATGGCCATGGGATACCTGTTCCCATAACATTAGCTATTGCATAACTGCCGTGGTGTCCAGTGACTGAATTGTTTAAGTAACAGGTAATATTGTAAACATGTCTTTGCCTTTGCAATAAAAAAAACAGAACATGTGCACACTGTTTTAGTCCAAAATGAAATTACACTTTAGTACGAGGCGGGGATCAAACCCATGTCTCTTACATAGTAAGGCTTGACGTTTACCACTACACCAAAGCTTTTTGCTACAGTCACGTGATACAGTCACAGGCTGTAGGCCATATTTCAGTGTCAACAGCAAATGGAACATTTGTTTCCATACTGCGTAATGTTACCTGAAGTGGTGTCGTCTGACTTTCATTTCGCTGTAGTACAAGGGAAACATTGAACAGTTAATATTGGAAACGTCTTTTGGCTTTCCAATAAAAATACGTGTTAATGTGAAAATAAAAGTCCAATAAACAAATAATATAGCAGTTGCATATTATTTTTGTCTAAAATAAACAAACTCCCAACCCTCTGTGTAAGAGGCAGCAACTCCAACCAGTAGGACACAGTAGCTTCATAGAAAACACCAAGCCATATAGCGGTTTTGTCGGTTATTCTGTGATTGTGTCCACATTAGTTTGAAGCATTTTTATTGGGCGATAAGCTTGGGAGAGCAGGTATGCGATGTTATCAAATGGGGAGAATTATTCTTTGAGGGAACGGCAGGAAAAATAAGAAGAAGCAGAAGAGGAAGCTTAGAGAAAAACCTGCAAAATAACCCAAGTTTGGGGCTTTATTGTGTGGATATGTGAAGTTGTATCTGAATGCTGTGTGGTTACATGAGGTCAGAATATACAGAAGTTATGTTACGTACTTATTGTACGTCGCTTTGGATAAAAGTGTCTGCCAAATGATTGTAATGTAAAAAAATGTTAAGGGCTGAGCGTCTGTGGTCACTGTGGTTACTTTTGTAGGAAACCCTGAAAAGTGCCAAACTCAGTGCTGTATAGGTATGGGGCATGCCCCACCAAGCCGTAACTTGGCAGATGGCATACCTGCCATCCCAATAACCTTTCCCTGCTCAACTGCTGTCATCCAAGATAATTGTCCACACATTGCCCCTGTAGCTTTGGAGTGTTTGAGGAGTGAAAGTGTCAAGGTGATAACAGGTGAATTTTATTGGAAAGTGATGATTAGCTAGCTAGCATGATTAAACTTTATGTAGTTTTAGCTGTAGCAATACTTGCTACTTAACTAGCTGGCAAGCAAACTCCGAGCCGAGTAACCGAGTCGGAAAATCACATCTGATGTTATCTATTACAGTGTCTTAGCTTCACATGTACATTGGGAGTAACACTGTTGGACTGTATGAAGTTGTCCTTCTACGAGAACATTTTATAGGCCTATGCAAATTATATACCCATGCGCACACACACACACACACACAAAGGGAAGAAAGTACACAAAGGGAAGAGAGTACAGCCAGACACACGTTTACAAACAAGCATCTCAGAATGCAGGTGCAGGTGTGTTTAAGGTCATTGGGAGGGAACAGACTCCATTCATGGATAAGGGTTTTCATCAAATGATGTATTGTTCAGCATTACTTAATTGTGTATCTGTGCCGTTTATGCGATGTACAATTTCACAATTTGAAGGTTTTCAGGATAAATGGGTTTTCAACTGCAATTCAAGTACAGCTTTTCCAACTACAACCTTTCAATTGCAATTTAAATGCTGTGCAGTTTAGTACCATAGCAATTCAGATACATTACTTTTGTGCTTTATTTTTAATTTCTACAGAAATTAATTGAAATATTTACGTGAGTGTGTATGTGTGTGAGAGAGCGCAAGAGATTTTCGCTGAAAAAGAATAGCTTTAATACAGAAAGACATCACTAATGTCAAAAATCTCATAGGTATTCTGTATAAATGGTTTGGATGTATGTGCGTACCTGTATACTTTTCCTTAGTGTAGGCTACAATGAAAAAGTAATGTATTACATATCGTTTTGCACCTTAACAGCAAGAGTCTGGACTCTCTGTGTAAAAACTGATAAAGATATGACATTCTTAACCTATGTTTCTAGAGATCATGTAATAGATAATGAAAAAACCTGAAACCCTTAGTGACTAATGACTAAAAATAGGATGCAAAGAAAAACTCTGTAGACACATACATTAGCTGATTTCAAAACTTAACAGATTTGTGATCAGCTCAACTTGCTTTACAAGTGTGACAAAGGTACACCAAAATTTCAAAACTTCCACTTTGGAAATTTATGGGTTAAAGTACTTTTGAATTTGAATACTCTTTCCATTTTTATGTAGGCAATTTCTGAAAAACATTGCTATAATTATTATGAAGATAAATCTTATTTTGAGCAAACTTCGTTCAGTGTAGGCCTATTCAATAAAATGTATTGGTGTAAACATCACAGATAATGATAATTGTAATAGGAAAAAACAGAATACTTATTTTAATGTAGAAATAGCTAATAAACAAAGAAAGTGTCATATCAGTTTAAAGTGCACCTTTAGAAAACATATATTCAGTCAAACTTGTCACAACTACTTGGTCTACCTACTCAATCTTAGGGAATTCTGTAGGACACATTTGTCTCAAGAGTAAAGAGTGGGATGTACAACAGTATTCTTGGCTGTAACCACTGGGATAAAAAAGGACAACTTTGCTTAAGGTGTGTATGAGTATCAAATATCTGAAATCTGCTTTAAGGGACATGAACACAGTCTTGTCCTCTTCAGAACAATATTTATTTAGAAGAAAGATCAGATTTACCTGGGTTGTAGTCACTTTTCTGACTTTTCTATGCAGCGGAGTAAAAAAAAAACAAAAAAAAAAACACATTATATATGCATATTGATTATGTCATTTTAAGTAGGCATGACTCATAAAACAATATTAATGTTAATAAGACTTGTTGTCATGGTTTTGACCCTGTTTCCCCTTGCGGTCGTTCTCTTTGGTGGCCACGCGAGGGCGCTGCCCTTTTGGTAGATGCTTGCTCCGCCCTGCTGAGTTGTCGGATCTTTTGTTAAGCGTTTACACCTGTTGCTTGTCACCTGGAGAGGGGTATATAAGCCTACCGTTTTCTACGTTCGGGGCTTCGACATTGATTGTTAATTGTATGTACTGTGGTGTTATTGTTGGCTGTGAATTTTTGTACCGTTTTGGCTATTCGCCCATTGTTAGCGTCTCTTTAGAGACAGGGCTTATTTCTTGCTGGCTTGGTGGTTGGTTTTCTCGTAGGAGTTTGGGACCGTTAATCTCTGCTCTATTTTTGCCTTTATTTGTGCGTTTCCTCCGTGTATGGAGTTTTGGGCGATTGTGTTCAGAACAGTAGTTCTGCTCGCCTTTCGGCACATATCTTCCCATTGGGAGATCAGGCGTTTCGCTTCTACTTAGTTATTTGCTCGTAGAAGTATAGAGCAGCAGCTCTGTTCCATTTTCGCCTGTTTGGTTTTCTTAGAGACCTGGCGTTTTGCTTCTACTCAATTCCGTTTTACTGTGAGCCAGTAAGTAGCCGTGGTACGTTTATTCCCTGTTGTCCTTCTCGTGGACTACGTTCCCCTTTGTTGTGACTCAGGGTTTTTATTTATATTGAGGCTGTCGTGCTATTTTGCGTAGGTCTTTTGTTGCAGCCGTCCTGTACGTCCTTTTTACCTGCGGGACGATTTTGTTTGGAACTGTTGTTCTGTTTCGTTCTCCGGGTGTGTCTCTTTATATGGAGCTTGGGCGTTGTTGTGGACGTGTTTGTGTGTGACTGCGCGTGTCTTTATATAGCATCGGAACGTTAGCTCTCTGTTCCATTTCGCCTCGTTTAATTTATTCATTTATTTAGAGGCTAGGGCGGTTGTTCCATTTTAGCTTGCGTTAGTCTGTGCATAGTAAAGTTTTATGCATTGGACTGCGAGCCTTTTATATCGCCATGGAACGTTAAATCTCTGTTCCATTTCGCCTCGTTTTCATTTATTCCTTTACTGAGAGGCTAGGGCGGTTGTTCCAATCTAAGTTTGCGTGAGTCTTTTGGATAGTAGTTATGGGACGACGGTGCTCCGTTCGGCTCACCTGTAAAATGTTTCTCCTTCCTGGGAGATCGGGTGTTTACCGCTTTGCTTTCTGCATTTGACTGCTACTTATTAAACTAGCCATGGAACGTTAAATCTCGGTTCCATTTTCGCCTCGTTTAATTTATTCATTCCTTTACCGAGAGGCTAGGGCGGTTGTTCCAATCTAAGTTTGCGTGAGTCTTTTGGATAGTAGTTATGGGACGACGGTGCTCCGTTCGGCTCACCTGTAAAATGTTTCTCCTTCCTGGGAGATCGGGTGTTTACCGCTTTGCTTTCTGCATTTGACTGCTACTTATTGAACTGGCCATGGAACGTTAAATCTCGGTTCCATTTTCGCCTCGTTTAATTTATTCATTCCTTTACCGAGAGGCTAGGGCGGTTGTTCCAATTTAAGCTTGCGTTAGTCTGTGGATAATAAAGTTATGGGACGACAGTGCTTCGTCGGCTCACCTGTAAAATGTTTCTCTCTCCTGGGAGATCGGGTGTTTACCCTCTTGGTTTCATTCATTTGACTGCGAGCCTATTTATCTCGCCATGGGAACGTTAAATCTCTGTTCCTGTTCGCCTCCTCTCTTACCATCGTGTTATTTTGCGGTGTTTGTTTATTGTTTAATGTTTGCCTTTACGCTACTCGCCCGTTCTGATTTGTCTCGTTGCCGAGACAGGGCGCGTATTATGTCTGGCTGTTCAGATTCCTGTCCTTGCGCTCTACTTAGTGTTTGACAGTTAGCCGGTTAGTAGCGTCTGTGGTGTGTTTGTGTTCCTTGTCTTGTCTCCTCCCTTATCTGCGGGTATCCCGCCTTAGTGGCCTAAGGGCTTAATGATTCCCCTTGCTGCGTTTGGCTCCTCCCATCTCACACGTCACACCCCATTACACTTGTAGACTGCTATAATGGCAACCATCTAATTGGAATGTTATTTTGACAAGTAAATAGTAAAATATACATCTGCAAAAACTAATAACATTTTTTTAAATTACTTCATATTTATACTTAGGTGCATCTAAAGGTAAAACCAAAAAAGTATACAGTACATCACAGTACCTACATTTATTTCATTGTTTGTCTTTTTTATTTATACAAGCATTTTTTTGTTATGTCTCAGAGCAATCCCGTTGGGTTGAATGGACGTATTTCCCTTTGTATTCCCACACAGAGGGGCGTGAACCGTCAAGAACCCGGATGTGCCGTGGTGGTCTTTTTGAGACTGACTACTAAAAGCTTTAGTACAGTAATGGTATTCAAACTCTTATCAGAGAGAAATCAGCTGTTGAATCAGTTCTGCTCTTGTATGCAATTTTGTCTCTTGGTTTCATTCTCTTTTTTCTGTTGGTGAAGAAATGTTGATGTGCTGATATACCGCAGATGACTTGTTTGTGTACAGTAAGAAACTGTCATGGGGAGTTGCACTTTGAGACATTGTAAATTCACAGTGTGCATCAGGGTTGAAGGCTATCCATTAGCACAGTTTTACTCTAATGACCCGAGTCAGCACCCCAGTTTATTTCGCTGCACGTTTTCACTGCACGTCTGCACCCCCCCCCCCCCCCCCCCCCCCCATTGTCTAGACCAAAGCAGTACTGTCATGTCCCTTGCCTCTGTGTCATGATTTCCTGGTTTCTCTGTGTCTATGTGGTTTCTGTATTCGTATTCCATTTCACGTTTTCCTTTCCCCTGCTTGCATGTCTCCGCCTCCCGCACCTGATATGTGTTTCCTCATGTTGTATCATCTCACCTGTTCCTCGTTGTCTCGTCATCAGTCTGGCATATAAGCTCCCCAATTTCTGTGCTCTGTGCCAGGTCGTCTTGTGCCCTGCATTAGTGCTTGTCTCACTACTTTCCAGCGGTGCTCCTTGCCTGCTCCTTGCCTGCTCCTTGCCTGCTCCTTGCCTGCTCCTTGCCTGCTCCTTGCCTGCTCCTTGCCTGCTCCTTGCCTGCTCCTTGCCTGCTCCTTGCCTGCTCCTTGCCTGCCCCAGTCCTCCTGCCTGCCTACCCATCTCCGTCCAAGCCCGGCTCCAGCCCTTCTCCCTCCTGTTCTCCAGCCCCACGGATTGATCTCCCGGTTCAGACCCTTGCCTGTTCTGGACTTCGCCCTGCCTTCTCCAAATTGTTCTGTTTGCTGGACTCTGACCCCTGCCTGGACTTGACTATGATTCTGCCTATCCCGTATTGCACTGTTTGCTGGACTCTGACCCCTTTTCTGTCGAATAAAGCCTGATTCCTACTACATTCTGGTGTCTGCATGTGGTTCCGATTGATTCCCCTAACACAATACACAGTTTTTCTGTTTAGCGTTTATTTGCTGCTGTACAGAGCCCACTGTGCCCCCCCCCCCCCCCCCCCCCCGGCTGCAGCATGGCATATGGCTAGTTGTTGGGGCTGTGGACCCCTCTCCCTGCCCCCTGCCTGTCTTACATCCTTTCAGAATCTGTTCCAAATGGCAAATTTGGGGCAGTGGTTATTTATATACAGTGCAGTCCATAAGTATTTGGACAGTGACACTGAAGGGAGTGCGGGAAATCATCAAACAGACTTCTTTCCTGGTCAAGCTAACTGCAACGCAGCTGCGTTCTTTATTTATAAACCTCATTCAACTCAAAGAACACATCATAGAAGTTACCGTCTATGACGTAGCCGCGTTGACAGTAGGAGGTGAATTTTATATATGTATGTCCCAGAGGCAGCCGCCACAACACAATGTTTTGGGCTCTGTATTCTAGCACATTGGATTTGAAATGAAACAATGAATAAGAGGTTAAAGTGCAGACAGCCAGCTTTAATTTGAGGGTATTTGTATCCATATTGGGTGATACATGTAGGAATTACAGCCCTTTTTATGCATAGTCCCCCCATTTTAGGGGGAAAAGAGCTGGCATAGCCAACACCACCTTCTGCTTATTCTGTAATGGCCACTGTTGTGCATTTAGATGAAGCTGCCTAATAAACATTGAAGGAAGGAGGCAATGAAGTGGAATCTAACACACCAAAGATAATTAATGAGTGAGGTGAAAAGAGTGCAAAATAACCAGAAATAATTTGTTTTTTTTTTCCTCCTCAAAATAAAATGTAATTTGGGAGTCTTTATTCAGGTCACAGTTGCCAGAAATTTGGATCCGCCCTAATAATATCCTGAGGGAAAATACACCACGCTTGTATCAACACATAAATCCAGTGGCGATTAGTTAAAGTAGTCTATGTTTATGAAGGGGTTTAGTGATTTAAGGGGGTTTCAATTTTTGATTTGCATTTTAATGTTTTGTTACCAACTGCAATTGTGGTATTTACTCGCCCCCTCCCATCTACTTCCTCATACATAAATCGCCACCCGCCTTCTTCATATTAGTTCCCCAAAGAACTAACCCCCCCCCCCCCCCCCCCCCCGTTTGAGAATTTGCGCAGAGCCTGTTTTATGAGCATATCTTCGAGTGTGAAATTTAATTTCGCTCCATAACTAGTCAAGTCAGCATCTGTATCCACATTTTTTCACTTATAATGAGCTGTAACAAAATTCACAGTAATAAAACGCATGTTTTGGTATTTTTGCATGCATGATGGTCTTAGATCATCGTAAAGCAAATTCATCCACAGTAGAACTAGCTGGAAGGTCATTTTAGAAACACCCATCCATTATCTAACCCGCTTATTCCTGGTCAGGGTTGCGGGGGGTGCTGGAGCCTATCCCAGCATGCATTGGGCGAGAGGCAGGAATACACGCTGGACAGGCCGCCAATCCATCGCACGGCACACATTCACTCACACACTCATACCTATGGGCAATTTAGAGTCTCCAATTAGCCTAACCTGCATGTCTTTGGACTGTGGGAGGAAACCGGAGTACCCGGAGGAAACCCACGCGGACACGGGGAGAACATGCAAACTCCACACAGAAGGGTCCTCGGCCGGGATTCACACCTTCTTGCTGTGAGGCGACAGTGCTAACCACCGCACCACCGTAAGAAACACCATCACGTGAAAATGAAGAAATACAGAAATAGAGAGCCTGGAACATGACTTGGGATTAGTTACACAGATCTCTTCCCCACCCACACACATACACACGCGCACACCTACATACTACACACACACACATACAACCGCAGACACACGCAAACACACACACACATCCGGAATTCTCTACTTTCCGGCACCACTGATTCCCTGAGGGTGCCGGATGGTATAGGTTTTACTGTATCTAAAGTTGAAGTCGGAAGTTTACATACACTTAGGTTGAAGTCATTAAAACTAATTTTTAACCACCAGGTTGCTGTGTTAATTGTGTTAATTCACTATATCACAATTCCAGTGGGTCAGAAGTTTACATACACTAAGTTGACTGTGCCTTTAAACAGCTTGGAAAATTCCCGAAAATTATGTCATGGTGTTAGAAACTTCTGATAGGCTAATTTTATTTGAGTCAATTGGAGGTGTACCTGTGGATGCATGTTAAGGCCTACCTTCAAACTCAGTGCCTCAGTGCTTGACATAATGGGAAAATGAAAAGAAATCAGCCAAGAAAATTGTTTACCTCCACAAGTCTGGGTCATCCTTGGGATCAATTTCCAAATGCCTGAAGGTACCACGTTCGTCTGTACAAACAATAGTATGCAAGTATAAACACCATGGGGCCACACAGCCGTCATACCGCTCAGGAAGGAGATGCGTTCTGTCTCCTAGAGATGAACGTGCTTTGGTGCGAAAAGTGCAAATCAATCCTAGAACAACAGCAAAGGACCTTGTGAAGATACTGGAGGGAACAGGTACAAAAGTATCTATATCCATTATAAAACGAGTCCTATATCGACATAACCTGAAAGGCTGCTCAGCAAGGAAGAAGCCACTACTCCAAAACCGCCATAAAAAAGCCAGACTACAGTTTGCAACTGCACATGGGGACAAAGATCTTACTTTTTGGAAAAATGTCCAAGCCGAAGAACACCATCCCAACCGTGAAGCACGGGGGTGGCAGCATCATGTTGTGGGGTTGCTTTGCTGCATGAGGGACTGGTGCACTTCATAAAATATATGGCATCATAAGGAAGGAAAATTATGTGGATATATTGAAGCAACATCTCAAGATGTGGTAGACTTTGGTGGTAGAGGCGAGTTTCCCCCTCATCACTGTAAGCGCTTTGAGTATTGAGAAAGGCGCTATATGAATGCAATGTATTATTATTATTATATTAATGTCAGGAATTGTGAAAAACTGAGTTTAAATGGATTTGGCTCAGGTGTATGTAAACTTTCGACTTCAACTGTAAATCTCTATAGGACAGGGGTCTTACCTTTTCTGATCCAGGGACTCCCTGTGATGGGGCGAGGTAAGGTTCTGAGAACCAAACTCGACAGATAGGGAATCTATAAGCGTACCTAGAGAGATACGCCACAAAGCGGCTAATCCGCAACAGGAAAAGGAGAACCAAGGAATGGGAGAAAAAACTTCCTGACCTAAGTCAAAACAAATCTACCTCAAAAGGAGGTGAACTCGAAGAAGCAAGTATAACAAACAAAAAGTACCTCATGCTCTAAGACAAAGAGCTTAGAAGAGAGGTAGAGAAAAATAAAAGAATAACCCCAAGCTACACAGGTGTAGACTTAAACAGAAAAACAGTCTGTTACCTAAGCTCTGTAGCCAAAGAGCTAAAAACAAAAAAGTAACAGAACGAGTGAATAAAGGACAAAAAAAAGGGATAGGAGCTTTAAAGAAAATAACCAATCCTATCCTAACTTCTTTAACCGGACTTGCTGCGTTTCTTATTTGTACAACCAGAAAGGCAGTGACCGTGTTCCTATACCTTACCGACTTCGATGTCAATTAGCAACGACAATATTGAAGTGCAGGAAAGCGGACATCCTATGCTATTTATAGCCGACAGGAAACCAAACACAGGTGTGGAAAATAATGACTTAGCGAGATCCAAACACCGGAACGGAGACGGAAAAATTCCGATGGAGCGTCAGACGACGCCAAATCGAACAACAACCGCAGAAACAACAAAGGCTGCTAATAACCATGACACCCCCACTCAAACTCAAAGGTTAAAGGCATCCAGGGGACCCCCATCAGAAGTTTAAAAGGTGATATTTAAAAAATAAATTATATTAAAAAGCATCTCGTAGTCATTGCAGAGAGCATACTACCATACTGCCTTTGATCAGCATGATCTCTTTCTGAGAGTCTTTATGTAGAAAAGGGATATTCAGCTCATGCCTGGCTTTTCAATCACATCATAAGTAACACCTCCCACCCCTTCACCATGAGCCACCCTTAATCGGCAAAAAACTGTGGGTATCTGGGGTGAGATAATTGTATAGACATGTTACCATCTAGCGACCCTCTGTGGCGTTGGTCTAAAACTTTGTCCTACCTGCACACATTACACTGGTTCCTCACTATGGGCATGCAAGCGAAATCTCGTGCAAAACTGTCACAGTGAGATTGAGGTGTAAACAAACCATTGAGCGGCAAATAACTCAGCGTGCGGTTGGACAAATAAAAAGTGTTTGGGGGCAGGACATGTCCGCTCATATAGAGACACAGCGAACAAATTTTTGAGGGGTGAGTCCTGTCCCCTGCTCCCGACAGGTCAACAAGACAGTCTGATTGAAACTAATGTATTCTAATAATTGTTTCTCGCTCGCTCGCTAACATGGCTGGCAGTGAGGAACCTGTTATGCCACTGAGCATGATGCTAATAGTGATGCTGCCATTGCTTATAGCACTTTTGACAAAGCCAGCTGTGCCAACAGCGCTAAATGCATGTATTCATAGATTGCATTGTAATGTCATTTAATTACTTGTAATGAATTGTGACGTAACGTAATGCAATGATGAATTGTAATGTCACTGTGATAAATGACCGGTCCTTTGTGCTTCCTTGTAGAACATCTTTGCTTTATGCAAGTTTGTATTTGAGTTGCCGAGTGCGGTGGGTGAGGGGGGGGTCACGAACAGAGATACTTTCGATTCACCAGAATCACATGTTGCTCTTTCCATTAGTCTATCAGTTATGTGACCAAATAAAACAGTCATATTTTCTCCATGGTGTGCAATTAAAGGCTGTTCTCATTAATATGCATATGTTATAACAGTTATAACAGTATAGTTTTTATTGCTTTGTGTCTCCTTGCATGGAACAATGCCATGTTGTTCTTTGGCAAGGATGCAAATCACAACAGCTTGCAAAACAAGTGGAATTGCGTAACCACTGCCGCCCCCAAGATATCAAAATGTGTATGTGCGTGTGTGTGCGTGTGTGTCTGTAGGTGGGTGTGTGGGGTATTCATGTGTCATTTTTGGCCACGTAATTTTCTCTCTCTCTCTTTCTCTCTCTTGTATATATTGTTTACATAGGTCACCTATTTCTGAAAAACAAGCAAGAACAAACTGCATCATTCAGTCCATCCTTTTAGACTCTCCATCTGCTGTTTCTGCCCTTCTAATCTCTATCGCTCTTTTTCTCTCTCTCTATTTCTCGCTCGCTCTCATGTTTCATAACAGAGCCTAGACTGTCATTAGAAGGACTATAGAGTGCTAGATGTGGTTGCTATGACGATCATTTATGGGAACACATACACACACGCATGCACGGACACGCACACACACACACACACACACACACACACACGCATACACACACATCAGCAAACAGTAAAAGGTTTTCTTGGTTTAAAGTGCTTTATCCAGAGACTTACTCTTGTGTATCAGCGCTGTTGCTACATCCTTGATGCCGTCTCCCATCCCGATAAATGACCTATATCTCCATCAGACAGCAATTATAGATTGTGGGGTCCTCATTAAGGAAGTGATCTTAAGTAACAGAAAGCTCACAGGGAGTTGCATCTACATTCGTCTTTCTGCTGCTCAGCCATCTGATTTATTATTTTTTTTCTCTGCATGATAACGAGCGCCTGGTTCCATCTCCAGGGGCAGTGATCCAAGCCTCCCACGTTCACTCCCAGCAGAAATCTGCCAGCAACCGTAAGGATTCCTGTAATTTATCTGATACACATCCACTGCTGTTTGGCAAACTCTGCGTTTGGCAACTCGCGGCTTTATTACAGTACAAATACAATATCTTTTTATAAACCGAATCAAATCAAAGTACAAGTCAATGATAGCAGAACATTTATTGGGGGTTGGAAAACTCAACTGACTGTATGTGCACGCATGTGCCTGCACGTGTGTGTGTGTGTGTGTGTGTGTGTGTGTGTGTGTGTGTGTGTGTGTGTGTACATATGTGTGTGGGTGCATGCATGTGTATGTACAGGTATGTGTGTGCGCGTGTGTGTGTGTGTGTGTGTGTGTTGTGTTTGTATGAGTGCATGTTTATATGCGTTGACAGTTGGCCATCAGTGTCTGGTAACAGGCAGCTCTAGACTCGCTTCTAGCAGTTATTAACTGGCTCATGACTGGTAGTCCTCAAGGGCAGCACCATGTAGGCGGCTGAGGGGGGGGGGGGGGGGGGGGGTGTGTGGGGGGGGGGGTGTTACGTCCTGAGCAGGGTCGGAGCGGAAAGAAGTGGGCCTTCACTTTTAAAGCGTCACACCTAAGAATCCCTATAGTGGAGTCATGGCAACTGGGAAGGGGGGGAGTAGGGGGGGTTCCGAGACCTCCGTTCCCCAATCCAACCGCTTTACTCCACCCACGCCAAGCTTCAAGAAATAAGAGCATGTCACTTGCTTGGGTTCAGCTCGACCCTTTTCGAAAACCGCACCACAACCTCATCGTGCCAGGCATTTATACATAGTATATTGGAGATAATCTTTGACCAAATCTCCCTTTGACCCAATGAAAATTCACTAATTAAAATCATTGGTTATGTTAATGTGGACAGAAAAGGCTGGTTATTTATGAGTGGTCTTATAGTAGGAGCTGCCTCTCTGGCCACAGCTACTTTTACGAGAAGGATTCTGAGGGTTTGTGAAGTTCCTCTGGATTTAATTTATTGCAACTGTGGCATCGCAATAGGAAGTGGCCTCTTCCTAGGTGTCTAGACAAGGATGACAAATAAGGCGCAGTTGTTTTATTTTTTTTGAGGGAAAAAATTTAATAAAGTATTTGTTTCCAACAGGAGGACTGGAAGATGGACACACACAAAATCAGCAACTGCCAGGCTTTTTCCATCCAAGCACCTGTGTTCCTGTAGTTTGAGCCCCAGCTGTGTGATCCTGTAGTTTGAGCCCCAGCTGTGTGTTCCTGTAGGTTAAGCCTTAGCTGTGTGTTCCTGTTGAATAAGCCTCAGCTGTGTGCTCCTGTAGTTTGAGCCACAGCTGTGTGTTCCTGTAGGTTAAGCCTCAGCTGTGTGTTCCTGTAGGTTCAGCCTCAGCTGTGCATATATGTAGGCGAGACTGCCGTTGTCCAAGGTCTTGGAGGCCTCCCAGGCTTTATAAAATCAGAAAGTAGTGCAGTCTTCTAATTTCCCCCACCTGTTCAATGTGTAAACATTTTGTACATAGAGTACATGTTTATAGTGCACATACATATGTATGTTGTTTATATTGCACATATATGCGTATCAGTGGCGGCTGGTGTGTTTGGAAATAGGAGGGCAGAAGTATATTTGTGAAGGAAGTGCATCAGGTTGTGGGAAGGGGGGTGTCCTCCCCCCACCCAAAAGAGGGGGGTCTGGGGGCATGGCCCCCCTGAAATTTTTTTTTTTTGCAAAAAAACAATGTTCATCTTGGTGATATGGAAAAAACAAACAAAAAAACAAGCTAATTGTAATTAAAATCAAACAAAATTTAACTCCTAAGCTGTCAGATTGTTCCAATATTGAACAACATATTTGAATAACAACAAAGTTCCAAGATGACTAACGTACATAATTACAAAATTGACTGTGTGTGAATAATGAATGTAACGTTAGATTCAAGAAATGCAAATGTTTTGATAGGTGTGCATTTTTCAGAAGACTTTGCAAAGTAAAGATACTAAGATCGTAAACCAAATATACGAAAATAAATATCAATACAGCTTGGAGCTGTAGAGGAAAAAAGAAACACAAAAAATCCCACAAAAAATATCCCTAAAAATGCTTCACTAACTAGTTTAAGAGCATCTGTGTTTCTCCTAACCTTTTCATTCTGTTGCGCAACTTGTATTAGAACACCCTCGTCCAGCACTTGTTCAATTGGCATCCTTCCTAGCAACTTAGTGAACATTAGCTCCGATGTGGTCCTTGCATGCGTGATGCCGTTTGGTTGCTTGATTCAAATTCTTTAACGTTAAGTCTCCAAAACCCTACACAGTCCATGTCAGCGACTTTCCCATGAGAATAGCGAGGGTGCCCATAAGCCAAGTGTAATGTTGATGCATTGAACATTACCACCTTCTCATTTCTCTTGGTAAACTTGATTTGAGGAAGTGGCCTCCCGGTTGTTTTAATCCACACCTTCTCCCTGTATTCCAATGAGTGGAATGGATTTTGCATTACAAAATTCACCACGTACCCCTCTGCTCTTTCCATTTTGCCTATTGTTAGCTAGCTAACCTTAGCTAAGTTCGCTTACTCCAAAAGGTTTTGACGTCTGCTAGCTCTCCTTTGTATAAATATAAAAAATCTATACATTTGCACAGCTATCACAACACAAGCTTCTCTCTGTGCTAGCCAATATGAAATAATGTTACCTAACGTTAGTAGTGTCTGAAAAAATATGTTATTTTGCCAACCTCCACTAAATTAATAGCAGAAATAATGCCTACCACCTCTCCTTATCGCCCGATTACCCTCAATTTAAAAACTACAATTTAAAGAATCTATATATTTTATATATAAACAGTACCAGTCAAAAGTTTGGACACACCTACTCATAGAAGGGGTTTTCTTTATTTTTACTATTTTTTTTACAGTTTAGAATAATAGTAAAGACATTAAAACTATGAAATAACATAAATGTAATTATGCAGTGACCAAAAAAGTGTTAAATAAATCAAAATGTATTTTAGATTCTTCGAAGTAGCCACCCTTTTCCTTCATACCAGCGTTTCACTCTTGGCATTCTCTCAACCAACTCCATGAGGTAGCCACCTGGGTGCTTTTCCAACAGTCTTGAAGGAATTCCCACATATGCTGAGCACTTTCCTTCACTCTCCGGTCCAACTCATCCCAAACCATCTCTATTGGGTTTAGGTTAGGTGTTAGATTAGGTCATCTGATGCAGCACTCCATCACTCTCCTTCTTTGTCCAATAGCTCTTACACAGCCTGGGGGTGTGTTTTGGGTAATTCTCCTGTTGAAAATGAAATGAGGGCCCAACTAAAGTGCAAGTCAGATGGGATGGCGTGTCACTGCGGAATGCTGTGGTAGGCATGCTGGTTAAGTGTGCCTTCAATTCTAGATAATTCTCGTCCAATTCTCGTCCAACAGTGTCACCAGCAAAGCAACCCCACACTCAAATTCATACATAGGCATCAACTTCACTATTTATATTTGTCTAAGAAAACAAATTCAAGCATTTATGCATAAGCCTTTAGATCAATATTTCTCTAAGATAATGAGAAAAATACATTCATCAACTGTGTCCAAACTTTTGACTGGTATGGTAAATAATCTATATAATCTAACTATACTTTTATCTCAAGCTTCTCTCTCTCTATCTCTCTCTCTCTCTCTCTGTATCTTTCACAAAATCTCCTTGCACTCTACAACTGAGCATGAGTTATGATGGCCTTGCACGCATCATGACACCCTCCCATACTTTAATTGGATGTACAGTATGTCAATCTTTTATTCCTAAGGCTAATTGGTCTGACGGTGTTAGGGAGCTTGTCTTCCCCATATGTCATTTTTGCAATGTAAAAGATAGGAGAGCACAAGCCGCGGAATGAGGTTACATTTCAATTGAATTTATGGGTAGGGACGATGAGAAAACTGTGTCCTCCTGCTACATTTTTCCATTGCACTAGTGGGCGCTGCTGACAATTTTTTTTTACCATTGGCAAAAGAGGAGCATTTTATAAATAGATATGACAGTGATTTTGTAAACTCTGTGTATGGTAGCGCGTTCTCTTCTGAGACCTTCAGCAAAGACCTTAGGGTTCTTTTCAAATGTTTGAATGACATGCAATTCAGGTCTAAGACTTGTTTTAAAAGTATATTTAACATTTAGAACTGCCAGCCGCAATAGACAGAGACTAAAGGTGGCTTCTCACCAAATCCAGGGACACATTGGGATGCGCCGGACCCCCAAACTGTGCCTTTGATGGCCAGTGCTTTGTAAATAATAAGACAGGTTCAGTAGCCTACCAGGGAACACTAACGGCACCTGATTGGTTAGACGTATTGCGGTTAATGTCTCTACACAAGCCGCAATGTCAGGGACATTGTATACTGTACATGCAAATACTTGTACTCGAAACGTTCAGGCATACTTCCATGTAGGAGAGGATTGGTAGTGGGGGAGTAGAGGAAAGTGAAAAATATACTCGAAAAATGCATCCTCCTTTCCTCCTTTCCTCCACTACCACCTCCTGTCTGCCGTGCCCCGGAAAGCGATCTTTGTGTTCTAATCTAATGTTGCTGATTACAAATTAATCACATATTAATGGTTACATATTAATCAATGTCTCGACGCAAACCGCAATGTCAGGTACATTGTATACAGTACATGCAACGACTTGTACTTGAAACGTACAGACAGTTTTGCATACTTCCAGGAAAGAGATGAGTGTAGGAAAGGAGGTGAGAAGTGAAGAATATTGGGATGCACCCCGGGTAAGCTTCATCACTCACTCACACACACTCACACCATTCACCCCAAGTTAAAAAGAATGTCAGGCAAAAATTTCTTCCAAAATACCCCTAGGCATAAACAATTAGCCCTAACATATACTGCTAACGCGGAACTCACTCCTCTCCCCGGGATTTCTCTGCCTGTACTGCAGACGCGCCCTTTTTTAAAAACCCTCTGTAGTGTCGATTACCTCTAACTGGCTACAGGTGTGCCTCATTTCCTCTACCCCGTAACTCCGCCCAACCAATTACCACACCAGCTCTCCCGTGCTGCAGCCCTTCACTCCTGACATACTGTATGTGTATATTGTGTATGCATATTTTATGTGTATATTGTGTGAGCATATTTTATGTGTATATTGTGTGTGCATATTTTATGTGTATATTGTGTGTGCATATTTTATGTGTATATTGTGTATACATATTTTATGTGTATATTGTGTGTGCATATTTTATGTGTAAATTGTGTGTGTATATTTTATGTATATATTGTGTTGGGAAAATTTTATGTGTATATTGTGTATCCATATTTTATGTGTATATTGTGTGTGCATATTTTATGTGTAAATTGTGTGTGTATATTTTATGTGTATATTGTGTGTGCATATTTTATGTGTATATTGTGTGTGCATATTTTATGTGTATATTGTGTGCATATTGTATGTGTATATTGTGTGTGCATATTTTATGTGTATATTGTGTATGCATATTTTATGCGTATATTGTATATGCATATGCATATTTTGTGTATATTGTGTATGCATATTTTATGTGTATATTGTATATGCATATTTTGTGTATATTGTGTATGCATATTTTATGTGTATATTGTATATGCATATTTTATGTGTATATTGTGTGTGCATATTTTATGTGTATATTGTGTGTGAATATTTTATGTGTATATTGTGTGTGCATATTTTATGTGTATATCGTGTGTGCATATTTTATGTGTATATCGTGTGTGCATATTTTATGTGTATATTGTGTGAGCATATTTTATGTATATATTGTGTATGCCTATTTTATATGTATGTTGTGTATGCATATTTTATTTCTGCAAAATGTAACACCAAAGGTTCAGTTTTAATATTTAAAACTTTGGTCATATAATTTGTAATACTTAATTTATTGTCTACAAAGCAAACTTCACTTCCATCATGAAATAATATTATATCAAAAAAGGGCCACATCTGTGCTGAACATAAAGATGGATTATTAGGCCTAATGCAAATTAATTCAGGCTTCCACTACAATAAATTCAATCCAGAGCAGCTGCCTAAATCCAGCTGTTTCATTTTCTCAACAAGAAGACTGGCTTGCCACTTGAGGTTGTGTTCATTAAAGTGGACAAGCAGGCTTTTTTTCTTGTAATGTGGCTTTGAGAAACAAATTTGTTTAATAACTATATGGATGAGGAAAACATACCAATGCCCCCCTATTTTATGTGTATATTGTGTGTGCATATTTTATGTGTATATTGTGTGTGCATATTTTATGTGTATATTGTGTGTGCATATTTTATGTGTATATTGTGTGTGCATATTTTGTGTATATTGTGTGTGCATATTTTATGTGTATATTGTGTATGCATATTTTATGTGTATATTGTGTGTGCATATGTTATGTGTATATTGTGTATGCATATTTTATGTGTATATTGTATATGCATATTTTATGTGTATATTGTGTATGCATATTTTATGTGTATATTGTATATGCATATTTTATGTGTATATTGTGTATGCATATTTTATGTGTATATTGTGTGTGCATATTTTATGTGTATATCGTGTTTGCATATTTTATGTGTATATTGTGTGTGCATATTTTATGTGTATATTGTGTGAGCATATTTTATGTATATATTGTGTATGCCAATTTTATATGTATGTTGTGTATGCATATTTTATTTCTGCAAAATGTAACACCAAAGGTTCAGTTTTAATATTTAAAACTTTGGTCATATAATTTGTAATACTTAATTTATTGTCTACAAAGCAAACCTCACTTCCATCATGAAAGAATATTATATCAAAAAAGGGCCATCATCTGTGCTGAACATAAAGATGGATTATTAGGCCTAATGCAAATTCATGCAGTCTTCCACTACAATAAGTTCAATCCAGAGCAGCTGCCTAAATCCAGCTTTTTCATTTTCTCAACAAGAAGACTGTGGCTTGCCACTTGAGGTTGTGTTCATTAAAGTGGACAAGCAGGCTTTTTTTTTTTTGTAATGTGGCTTTGAGAAACAAATTTGTTTAATAACTATATGGATGAGGAAAACATACCAATGCCCCCTGATTGTCAAAACAGGTGCTATCCAGGTGTTCTGGCAGCTGGCTTCTAATGACACGGAGGTGGGGGGTGATTACATTAGTCTGGCGGCTCATCTTATCAAAAAGCTAATTCTTTGCAGGGTCCAGAAGGCCAGCCTGTCAGAAATAAGTCCGCCGTTTACATATGAATTTGGTTAACAGAGGGATGAAGCCGTGGTTCTCATGCAGAAAGCGTTTTCCTATCCGAGGGCCATACTCAAAAATAAACGTTCCCCTGCTACCTTTTGAAGAGGACCAGAGCTGGCCTGAGGTACCTGGAAGCGCGCGCGCACCGACTTCCAGCTGCTTCTCCTCAGTTGTGCTTGTTGAGGGATGCAGGAGACCCTCCAGTGCCCTTTAACATACAGTGTTATTAACAATCAGCAGTCAGCCCCCGCATTCCCATGTTTAATAATGTGTAGGACTGAGTCCATCACAGATGCTTCTTGCCAGGGTGGCAGAAGTCAGCCCGGCTCACTTATGGCAGACAGCGAAGAAACGCAAGAGTGTCTCTGACGTCCACAGTCAGCCAATGCTGCTTTCCTTTCCCAAGTCAGATGACTCGAGGGAAAATTATTTAAGCGATAATTTTTTTTTGCTTATTTACATGCTTACCTAGGCCAATCTTTTTCTTGTTTTGTTATGTTTTCTGAGCCTGAGGTTATTTGCTTGTTTCTTGTATAACTTAGTTTAATGTTCGGTGTCAATGGACTGCATTTGCTCCCTCTTTATACTTATTATATATATAGGATTACACTTTCCCCCTAGGGAATTACTGCACCTTTGCACTTGCGCTAGCATTATAAGTCGCTCTATAAGAGTGTCTGATGAACGCCAGAAAAGAAAAAAGAAAGCTAGGTTGGATACTCATTGTGTGTTGGGTTGTTTGTTGATTTATTGGGTGATATTTGGCATGGTTAACTGGGTGCTTGAATGCTAATTTGTTTGATTGGTTTTATTTGACCGGGATGAATGGTTTACTGACAGTTGATTGGTTGCTTTAATAGTTATTGGTTCATTGATAGGATGGGTGGATGTGTGGATTGGTCAGTTTTTTTCGGTTCATTAGTCCTTCAGCTGGTTGTGTAATCACGTGCTTATTTGACATGTAGGTGGTTTGGTTGGTTTGATTATTTTGTTGTTGTACAGATTAATAGGTTGGTGGCCTGATTTGTTTGTCAGTTGATTTGTTCTTTTTGAAGTTGTGGCCATATGTATGTATGTATGTATGGGTGTGTGCACATACTGTGTATGTGTGTGTAAATGGGTGTCCCGATGTCTCATGAAGGATGCTCTCTTTTAAAGATCAAACACGGAACGTAGTCTTTTCTGCCATTTTAACCACAAGCCTCTAAGACTCACATCTCCGCACTCACAGCCTTGTTCAGTTAATTAGATCCTTTATCCTTTCCAAGATAAAATGTCACAATATGTCACTTTTTCCTGGGCGAGCATTTGACTGTGGTGCTGGATTTGCGATTTTTCCCCCCCGTCTGGCTGTGAAAGGAAAGAGACAGTCTATATTTTAGCCCTGCAACAAAATGTTTTTTTTATCAGCCCCAGGGGCCACCCTTTGCAAAATTCGCCATCATTTCCCTTACAGTTTCAAATTATAATCACGATATCGATACAGAGCCGCCGGTAATTCAAGTTGAGATTTTCTCAGAAAGTCCAATAAAATTTGGAAACCCATGGGAATGTGTCGGGGCTGAGTCGTGCTGAGCACACATCAAAATCCAGGCTGGAGTAGGACACACTCCTCTGGTTTCATTTTCCACTAGGTGCCATTTTAAGGGTGCTGTGTGCTGCTAGCAGAGCCGCAGCCTCATAATAACTTTCTTCGAGGCTTGTAATAATGTGACTGGGGGAATTGAGCAGAGCTGAGCTCAGCTTGCGGATGGAAAAAAAAAAGAGTTTATCAGAGGCCAAAAATAAAAAATAAAAAAAAAGAAACTTTACAGGGAACGGAAAAGGCATGCGTTTCAATTGCTCTAGCGTGAATCTCCCCCCCCCCCCCCCTTCTTTTGTTCCTTCTGTACAATCAGAAACAGTGACGCCCTTATCGCGTTCACTCTTAAACTTAAAGACTGGTGCCTCCTGTGAAGACACCGGCGTTGTAAATTTCAGAGCACTCCGCCGGAATATAAATTCCTGCAGTAACGCATAGCGTGTTGCGATTGCCATCAGAAACGCCCTTGTAAGCCGCCTTGAATTAATTCGTCAGCGTAATAAATGTCGGCTGCCATAGATACCTACGCAGCTGATAAGGGTGTGAAGTGGTGCTGCTGTGGCAGGGGGAATAAAGAACGCTTCTCTCCAATCCCTTCTATACAGTTACGTGGGAAGGAAATTAGTAACATTTACCCGCACAGCTGGGTTCACTGCTAATGAAATAAAGCCATAGGGCCTGTCTGACCTGCATAGGGGATATAGGCGACACAGCAGAGTGACATAATGTAGGCAGTGAGTGCTTGTGTGTGCCTTTGTCAGTGTGTATGTACGTGTGTGTTTACGCTTCAAGATTCAAGATTCAAGATTCAAGATTTCTTTATTTGTCACATATAACGTACATGTACAGTTATAGTGAAATGTTACTGCCGTCTCCAAGATTATGCCTAATACAGATACTCAAAATATATATATACAGTATATATACCACACTATACAAATTTATAATTTAAAATCTAAATTTACAGAGTTCTAATTTACAAATTTAAATTTAAAAGTTACAAAAAAAAAAAGCTTCAGTCTGTCTTGTGCATGTGTGTATGTGTATTGTACATGTTTGAGGGCTGTGTGTGTGTGCATGTGTGTGTGTGTGCGTGTGTGTGTGTGTGTGTGTGTGTGTGTGTGTGTGTGTGTGTGTGTGTGTGTGTGTGTGTGTGTGTGTGTGTGTGTGTGTGTGTGTGTGTAAAAAAGAATCAAGATGTTGGAACTTGTGTTGTATAGTCTTGCAAGTTTCTTCTAACGTGTATCTGGGGATTAAAGAGGATGAATAAAACGAAGTGAAATAAGGTTACCATAACAACAATATAAAAAAAGTAAAGATAGAGATAAAGCAGACATTGATTTTATCATTTTATTATATTATTATATCTTGTTTGAGGTTTTGTGTCAATCTCAAGGGTCTGGGGAGAGAATGGGAGCATTTCAGAAGCATAAAACTATCTACAACACAAAAAAAAAACATTGCTGGATTCCTCAGAATACATTTTCAAATCCCTTTTTTGAGGTCGAGAAAATTTTAACCCAATGGACCAGCATAATTAAGGAAGGTCAAAGGCAGCTCCCATCTCATGTAACGTTAACAGAAATTCAAAACCCATTGGCGATACAAAATTACTTTTATGTTGTCATCCACAAATCTTTGGGATTTTTTTTTCTAACAGAAATGTTGATGGGCAGCTCTAGATGGTGTCTAATAAAGTTTCATCAATCAAAGAGTGTGTGTGTGTGTCTGTGTGCATGTGTGTAACCAAAAGGGCACAGGTTTTCTACCCCAGAAAGGAGCTCGCTATGAGAAATGTACTTAACCTAATTTGCTTCATTAAATATCAAGCTGTTTACATGTATAATATGAAAAAAAGCAATGAAGTAAAAGTATGAAATAAATTATAAAGTAATACAATTTTGTTTGAATATAGGTGACTCATTATTACACATGTTAAAAAGTGATCACGTGTTACAGACAGATTGAGTGAGGCTTGGTGCCTACAGTCCAGAATCAAATCAGTCCCGGTTCTGACTGTGGAAGAAAAAACAGACGGCACTTGCTAAATTACTCATAAACTATGAATTTATTCCATACGTGTATAAAGCACGATACTGTTATGTAGTTACAGCTTATCTCACTTTACGACAGGGTTAATGAATTTACATTACTGCTGTGTGTATGTGTATATGCGTATTGGCTCCAATAAAGCAATCGGTATTGGAACTTCAAACTGTGAGTTTTTGGATATAACCTTTGGAGACAAGGATGGTTGAAATTAGACGACCCCCGCCCGCACCCTTTTTGGCGGTGCCTGGTGACCCCCCCGGTTTCATGGGCGAGCTCTCATGAGACTTTGTAAAGTAAAGATACTAAGATCTTAAACAAAATATATGAAAACAAATACCAATATATACAGCTTGGAGCTGTAGAGCAAAAAAAGGAACACAAAAAATCTCTGTAAAACTAATATAAAATTTTTCACTAATATAAAACCTATCAGAGCCTATAAAACTCTGATCTTGTGTGGTCGCCAGGCATCAACCGCGATATTGAAGCTCGCTGGTTAGGGACTGTGCACCATTGTTCCTCAGTGGCAAGACCGGAACTCCTGCTCTCTTACAGCCTCTCTTCCCGCTCTCTTACAGCCTCTAGTGTGGCCTTCTCGCCCATGGGAGCACATACAGCTTTGGTTTTATGTTTGGTTTTATGTTTGGTTTTATGTTCTTTATGTCGCCAAAATCCTGCACAGTCTATGTCAGCGACTTTCCCATGAAAAGACAGGTCTAGCAATACAGGCGATTGTAGCGAAGCTACCCATAAACTAAGTCTTAAGTTATACCTCCGGCCGTTTTATTCCGCACCTTCTCCCTCTATTCCAATGAGTGGAATGGATTCCGTAATAATAAATTCACCATGTCCTCCTCTGCTTTCCACAATTCTGTCTATTGATAGCTAACGTTAGCTAAGTTCGCTCCCTCCAAACAGGTTAGATCTCAGCTAACGTTAGCTCTCATCTCCTGCCCTTGGTTAGCTAGCTAACATAGCTAGCTCTCCTCTCTCCATTGATGCTCCACCACCAACCGTTCCAGTGGAGGATAACAAGCTAGAGCTCATCCAGATGCTCTACACGCCCATTCAGTCTGCTGTCACACTTGAGGAGTTGAAGCACACATCCGAGAAGGATTCCTCCCTGTCGGCCCTGCACACTTATATCAGGTCTGGGTGGCTATCTTATTTGTCTGATTAGCTTATACCATTTTTCAAGGTGAGGGATGAACTTTCATTCATGGGTGATACCTGTTTGTCACGGAGCTTTGCACTGTGGTTCAGAGTGCCCTGCATGTGCATGTTCTTTCAATGGCGCACAAAGGTCACTTTGGCATAGTGAAGCTCAAGCAAAGGTGTCGCAACCATGTGTGGTGGCCAGGCATCGACCGCGATATTGAAGCTCGCTGGTTACGGATTGTGCACCATGCCTCCTCAGTGGCAAGACCGGCACTCCTGCTCCACCTCCCTTGCAGCCTCTTGTGTGACCTTCTCGCCCATGGGAGCACATTCAGCTGGACACCTGCCGTGAGATCCATGGGCATGGGATTCCACATCACCAGTGCTTCCTGGTGTTGGCATATGATCTCCACTCTGAATGGCCAGAAGTTTGCCCCGTGGAGATACTGGAGAGCCTGTTTGCACGTTGGGGTCTGTCACAAGCTATCAACTCGGATAGTGGCCCACAGTTCATATTGGCAGAGTTTTTTCCATCCTGCGCTCTCATGGCACCAAGCACATTCGCACAGCCTACTATCATCCGTAGGCTAACGGTGGAGTGGAACGTTTTAACCACATGCTAAAAAATTTAATCCGAGCACACCTGGCCCAAGGCTGCACATTCCAAACAGCGCTGAATCAGACAGCGCTGCATTGCAGAGCGAGTCAGCGCTCAACCACTCAAGCCTCACCTGCCTCCCTCACGCTTGGCCATGAGCTGGACTTGCTCCCGGGCAGCCTCCGGACCCCCTGCTGCAGTGGCAAGAACACAGCTCGCTCACACACATGACAGTGTCGCCGAGCAACGACGGCGAATGTAGAGGCGCTTTGACAAGGTCCATGAAGCCAGGTGGTCTTTAATACAACCGCAGGAGTACATTCACACTGAGCGATGGTTCCCGATGGCATGCCAGCAAGTTGAGGAAAGTACCGGCCCCCGCTTGTGCGACTCTCCCTGTAGTGCTAAGAGACGTGCTATCGGCACAGCCAGATGATCCACACATGCCTCCCACGGGAGTGGCTGAGTGGCTGGGCCTTGACCTGAGCAGCCTCGGGCTTGCCATGGCTATCTGAAAGACTACCTCATATCATTCCTAGGTTATTATAAAAAAGGAACCTCAAAGTTTCAGGTGTAACTGACCAACGTGGTCTCACGCGGACTCGTCACATAGCGACGCTTCTGCCCAAGCGTCGCTATGTGACGCCAAAGGTAGCCTTTTGCGTCGTATATTGACGCAGCCTTTTGCGTCGTATATTGACGGTTGTGGCCACATGATTTGCCTTTGGTTGTGGCACTTCAATATTATGCTTTTTTACGTGAACTCTTGTGGTCGGGCTCGCCCACTATCTTAACAGTTCGGGCATGAGCCCAAGTTACATGAACTCCTGTGAGGTTATGTTTAGGGGTTGGGGGTGGGGTACGGGAATCACGAACTCAGAAAAATCTACGCGCACACGGCGTAAACTGAGCGGGCATGCTCGCAGTCGGTTATCATGAGCAAAGCCTTCGCCATAGTAGGATTCGTAAATTTGCGACGAGTGCGTCAAATAATGACGCAAAAGGCCTCCTTCTGCGTCTAAAGCAGCGGTGTCAAACTCGTTCCATCGAGGGCCGAGTGTATGCAAGTTTTTGTTCTAACCATGCTCTACACCAGCTGATTCCACTAATTAGTTCACCTCCTTGGTTGAAGAGCTGAGCTAATTAGTGAAATCAGCTGGTGTAGGGCACGGTTGGAACAAAAACCTGCATACACTCGGCCCTCGATGGAATGAGTTTGACACCCCTGGTCTAAAGGATGACGCCGTAGGAGCTGCCCAAGCGTCGCTATGTGACGACTTGGGAGTGAGACCAGGCTGAACTGACGATGTTCTATTTCCTGTGGAGCATGACATATTCCGCTATTGTTTTGATTTGATTTGTCTTCCTAGATTTGTTCGGGGGGGGGGGGGTGTTGTTATGTAATTACAGCTTACCTCACTTTGCAACAGTGTTAATGAGTTCATGTTACTGCTGTGTGTATTTGAGGCCCAGCCACTCAGTCGGTATTGGAACTTCAAACTGTGTGGATGCGCATACTTTGGATATAATAGATTTGGCCTTCTTCAGCATTTTTTAATCTGACCACACATCAAGTACTTAAATGGATCAACCATATACCATGTGACACACTGTGTGTGTGCGCGTGCGTGCGTGTGTACTGTATGTGTGTGTGCGTGTCTGTGTTCTGATTGTGGCCAGGTGACCCACAGGTATTTAAAGTTGTAGAAAGTATAGAGGTGATATGTAATTGGCCGTGGCATCAGTCAGAGATGGGTTTCAGTCTGCGTGGTAACCCCACCTCATTGAGTACATATGAATGTATTTGATGTCATTTATTAAAAATGTGTTTCACTGAGAAAATATCAAAATACAATAGGCTTATAGCTTTGTGTCCCAAAAGTGTTAGTTTCATCCATAATCAAAGACTAACCCTTTCCCTAGCTATTAAAACCCTAATCTTGCCTCAAGCCTAACGCTTACCATATTTATAACTAGGCGTCAGCCAAGTATTTGGACAAAGCGAGTATTCGTTACAGATATTGCCTTTTTTACAGATATGATTGTCATCCGATCATTGGGAGCTATTATTCTTAATCGGAGAGGCAGTTAGAGGGTTACATATTTAATTAAATACTTTACTTTTGTTTCATTGGTTAATTTAGCTGCCTGTCAGTAATGAGTGATGTGTGTAAAGTAGTTGTGATCTTGCTGGGAGAGATAAGACATGTAGTTCGCCCTTTAGAGGACACAAAAATAAGAAGAGTATAACTTCAGCAATTGGCCCAATGGTAAATTTAAGAAGATATTGCTATGAATTATGTTTGTCGCAGTGTTCGGTTTAACTGGTCAGTGCATGAATCTAATTGTCTCCACACCGTCAATACCGGTATTTTATAATAACAATTTAAAAATGGAAGAGGAAAATAGAGGAAAAAATTCATAAAAGTGCATCTGCAGAGCTTCAACGTTGACGTTATTAAATTAATATGAGCACATTATTTTATATTCACATAATACTCAATACCATCAGATATAGCCAGTTCTCCTCAATTAGGCTATTAGGCGAGTAATAATTCACTTTTTTTTGCATTGAAATATTGTGCACATTTTATTGACATTATTTAAAATTGTGGATACATGTACTCTTCGTTCTACACACTCACACTCAGAGAATATTCACTGCAAAAATCTGCAGTGCACAAAACAGCCTTTATTGCAGGTAAAGCTAATGCTGTAGTTAACAGAGTGGTGTATAATTTTCTTGTTAAATGTAAGTGAATAAAACAGAGTTTTCTAAATAGAGTTTATCATTTAATCTCCCTAACATGATGTGGAGAAGGAAGCTGTGTGATTACCTTCCAATGGATCATTGGCCCACTTGTTGATGAAGGGAAATGAATGAGAACAGGTTGAGACCAGTTTAGAGGGGAGTTTTTTACAGGTAATACCAGTATCAGTGGTGTTTTAGAGGGAAGTAACACCGGTGTCAAAACTGTAACACGGTGACAAGCCTGCTGTGAATTTAGCAGTGTTCACCTGCTTTATAAAAAAGCTCTGTAAATAGTTTTTTTGCTGTCTAATCAGAGGATGGAAAAAGTAAAATGCAACAGTAAAAGTATAAAATAATTCTTAATATAAGCAGCTGCTGGCTTGGGTGGGTCTTCACTTTTTCTTCCAATAGGTGGTATCATGACACCAGAAAATTCCTTTGTGTCTCTGATGACCTCGGGGGGGTGTACTATGGGGTCAGTGAGCTAACTTAAAGGGGCAGTTCCCCCAAACATTGAATTTCCACATAAAGTTTCCACATACCCGGATTGCTATCTATCCATCCTGGTAGTTTCAGTGAGAACTCAGTAGTTTTGTAGATATCCACTGCAAAGGGAATGAGTGCGCAAGACTGCAGACTACAGTGCAATTGCCCAGAATGCTTTACTGTGTAACCCCAAGCTTCCTGTTTTGGAAGTTTAAATTTAATTTTTTTATTGCACAACTGAAATGTTGAATAAATTAGGAAATAACATTGATTTAGTGGTTTGATAAAATCGCTTTAAAATGTATCTCCAGCGAATAGTTTCATGTTATCCTACTAGGATTCAGTATTAGAATGATTATTTCAGGCTAGTTAACGATAACTAGCTACATAATCAGCGCGTTGCAGTTCAGCGAGTAGGTCTATCCAGCAAATGAGCCAGTGCAAGCTTATGAGCAATATTAAAAATACATTTTGTTTGGATGTCATATTCAATACAGCTTGCTCGCCTCTTTTATGTTTTATACTTCTGTGCTACCTCCAAAGCAATCTAGGCTATGCACCCACTGTTTTGATTGTAGTTTATTAATATATTTGATTCAGAGGTATTTTGTAACATACTGTTTGTAATGTAGTGTATTATTCCCCATTCCTGCTTATGAGGTATTTTAAAGTCAATCAATAAATTGATTGTCAATCATTTTCTAGTTTTCTACTTTGTCAGAATAAAAAATGAGATTATGGTTGTAGCTTGCTGTCTTGTACAATTTATTGGGAAATTTTGCACAAACTAATTTGTCAATGGTCTGCTGGCGTCTCTGGCGAATATCCGAGTGCAAGTGCGGTCCAATTTGAATAATTCCGCTTCCTCCATTGCTCCTCCCCATCGGTTCGAGTGTCTACTTGTGTTGTTTTGGTGTTGTTTTATCCTCCCAAGTGGAAGTGGTGAGGAGAAGTGCAGGAGGTCAGAACATTTAATGGATTGGACCGCAGCCCTGATGTTTGTGAGTGACCACATCATTATATTTGTAAAGATTTTTTTTTGCTGTAGGTTTTTTCAAATGTAACTTTTTGGCGCTTTGACCGCCACAAATCTTGGACCAATTGAGGTCCATTATATCAGGGTGATGTCCAGGTGAGTTACGGATATGTACAAAACTAGTGAGTTCTCAGCAAAACTACCTGGATGGATAGATAGCACTCTGGGTATGTAGAAACGTATCAAAATGTAATTTTTGGGTGAACTGCCCCTTTAAGCTTCAACCCTGGGTTTTCTGTATCATGAGACTTTACTTTAATCAGGGTATATTGCCATGGTAACTTACACAGCACAGCTAGCCAGAGGGGTGTACTACGAAGGGAGATTAAGGTGATAGCTAGCTAAATTAAGCTTCAACCCTGGGTTTTCTGTATCACAAAGCCGACTCACTTTTAATCGGGCTATATTGCCACGGCAACTTATTATGAGTCTGCAAATCTAACCTTCTCCGGGGCAGGTTATGTTCAGGATAACAGATTGAAACATATAAAAGCACCGCCCTTTGACCAATCAACTCCTTGGCTTTGGAAAAAGGCCATTCCAAGGGATCCCGTAGAGATATGTGCAGATACTGAGGGAATCTCTTCGCAGCGCGAGATTAGTGAGTTCCGCAAAAGATTTTCTGAGTTCCGGAAAATGCTTGAGATACTTTTTTTTTTAATGAATAAACAATGTGATTGCTTCAGCATGATTTTAAACATGCTGTATCAAGTTTAAAGTTTAGGAGCTCTAGAATGTAGTTGTATTGTCACAATTGTTACATTAGAAATTAACTGTATGACAATGTACTGAGAGTATACATTTATTTGTTACGAGTGGTAAGGTGAATAAGGTATTAACTAACAAATTTAACCTACATGATGAGCATTTTTTATTTAAATTGTTTTTTGCAAAAGCTCCATTCCATTACTGCCATTTAGTAGACACTCTTTCCCAGAGCGACTTACATTTACTTACTTACATTGGCATTTTTTTTAACATAATATCTATTTATACACCTGGGCATATACTGAGGAAATCCGTTATTCAGGTACCATGCTCAAGAATACAACAGCAGTGTCCTACCTGGGAATCAAACCTGCAAATTTCAAGTTACTCATTATGCTACACAGTGCCCCTCTACTCTACATAATATTAAACTGGGTTTGAATGCTCAACAAACAGAATGTATGGTATTTACGAGAGATTCATTTCACAAAACTTTAAAAGAGTGCCCTTCCACTAATACTTAGTACAGCTGGATGACAAGGTATCCAAAGGAAGCTTAAGGTGAAACTGGGATTTTATTTCAGCGTTTTTTGACGCCAAGAAAAAAACTTATCTGTGATTGATTATGGTGACATTATAAATGCATATGGCCTCCTCTGTTTCATGCCGTCTAGATTCATGCTGTCGTAAAGCTCTGCATTTCGTTATGAATGGAAAGTCTTATGCATCACTGTGCCCTTTATTAAATGGTGGGTTGGCCTTCGTTAACCATTCGCAGTCGCTGCCATGTTTTTATTTTTAAAGCGATTGTGGGCAAAATCCCTTACCACCTCTCTTCGCTCCTCTCAGTGAATACTGGCAGTTACCACCTCTGGTCCACCAAATGGTTGCTTTTTAATGCTCCCAGGGTTTGTACAGACCCACTAAAACTGCTTTTTACTATTGTGCACCATGGGACTGGAATAATTTACAGAACCATCTTAAACTAAGTACCGTCGTATCCCTCAATGTTTTCTAAAGCTATTGTACAAAGCACTGTGTCACAGGAATGTAATTGTTTTAAATTGTAAGATGGCTTGAGTTATGAGCTTATGAGTTTCTAAATCTTTCTTTTTTCTCTTTCTTTGTATTGTTATGTATTGCTGTGTCTCTACTGTTTTTAAGTGAATATTTATGTATGTTCTGCTGCCAACTTGGCCGGGTCTCTCTTGAAAAAAACATTTTTTTATCTCAAGGAGACTCTCTGGTTAAATAAATAAAAGGATAAGTAAAAAATAAATAAATGATTATTTATGACTTATGAGTCTGCCTGCATGAGTCTGCCTCCGTCTGCGCCAGGTGTGACTGTGCAGTGTTCACCGGCGGAGGAAATAGAGGTGGTGGTGGTTTACTGTACACACAGGCCTTTCTACTCTCTCTCTCTCTCCACAGCAGAGATCAGAGGCACCCAGGGATTGGCCATTCCAATTTGGAATTACGACCAATTTAAAATAGCTCCTTTTTTTCTGTTTCAAACTGTCGGATTTAAATTGTCTTTGGCAACCTGAGTGACCTTTCCATCCGTCCGTGGCTCAGGCTTCCGCGGCTAGAGTTTGGCGGAGCACGGTCGGCCGGCCGACTGGCCGGCATGCCGGCGGATTATAGTGAGGGCACAGGCGCAGGTACTTGCTCCGCAGGTCCGCAGGGTCAAGGCGCCCGCTGGTCTCACAGATAAGCTTCTGCCGTGAAGAAAAAACAAACAAAACACCATACCCCATATTATGGGACGTAACTCTGATTGACGAAAAGGCCTACAGAGAGTACTCCCAATCTACAGACGTGGGTTTGTGAGCGAAATATTGCTCCGTTACACACCCACTCTCCCCCATCCCGTTCCCTACCCTGCATCAAAAGTGTTCTAAAATTATAGCCGAACCAATGTGCAGCAGCTCACCCCGGCACAGTGTGATAAAGTGAAGATCAATAGCACAGGTTCTGAGACCTTTCTAACAGCCAGCAGCACTCACTCACTCACAAAGCGCAGTGTCACAAGTTGCACTCCCCCCTCCTCCGCCCTGATTCCCATTCTCTTCCACATCCATCTAAAGAAAAAAACCTCTACCTTCCCTTCCACGTGTTCATTCTTCTGACAAAGGATTGCCCAACGCCGGTGTGCTATTGGCCCGACCACTGTGCTCTCAGTAACAGCTACTTGGAATGTTGGTGATTACGAATCTAGGCCCTTTTGCACTAATTGTAAGTCGCTCTGGATAAATACCTAAAATGTAAATGGGTGTGGTGTGCATGGGTGCGGTGTGGTTGGGAGTGGCGCATGTGGGTGTGGTGCATTTCGCCGGAGGTAGAGATTGTACAGTCTTGTAAGGGGAGTCTGGTCCATCGCTCCCCTTTGCTTAACAAGCATACTTACTGGTTAGACAGACAGAGATCCTGTATCTATGCATGTGTGTTTGATGAATTCTCTCTCTCTTTCTTACACGCACACACACACACGCACACACATGCACACACACACACACACACACACACACACACACACACACGCACGTGCACACAGATAACTAATTATTCCATGGATATGAACACGCACATTTTGCAGAAATGACTCTAATGACATGCCCCACCCTCCGCTAAACCCAAGATATTATATAATGCAGCATTGTAACAAATTGGGCAACGGCATTTGGACAACTGTGCATTGTCAGCAATAACAATAACAGCCGCATACTGTATGTATACAGCATTAATCTGAATGCATTTGCGTGTCTTCCGTGCCACGTTAACGTTCATGTTTAGTGTTCAGCAGACATCTGCCGCTCCCCCACTGGCCATTTCTTTAGAAACAGGCTTCTCGTCTCCATCTGCGAAGCACTAGCCCCTGTGCTTCCAAGCTCTGCTGCATTTCCGGGGGGGGGGGGGGTGATGGATCGCTTGTTTCTGACACACAAACACACTCGCGCGCGCGCACACACATACGGACTCTAAAAGAGAAGATGATCAGAGAGGAAAGCCTATCAGCGTCGGAAATGTTTCATTTACACACGGGCGCCTTGTTTCCTAATTAATCTCGCAGCTATTGGTCTATGCTTTGTTCTTGTCACTTTGCTCAAATGAAACATGGCTGGTAATGAGCTAAATCAATTATTCCAGGGAGGAAAAACCTGCTTTGGTGCGTGTCCCACAAAATGGGATGGGGGGTGGGGGGTGAGGGGATCTAAAAGTCACAGAAGCAAGAATGCCGCACTTTGCTGAAATCTGCCGTGATTTTCGGAGCCTCTCAAAGGGAAACTAGCTGTCGTTCCTAATTGGGAGAAAGGAGGAGAGGAGGGGGTGTGTGACATTGGCAGCACGGTATGGTCAGGTTCATCGATGTTTCTTTTCCCCTGTTTATTTGGTTGTGTTATTTCTCAGATTCAAGAGAGAGAGAGAGAGCACCAACTGATTTTGTGTGCATTCAGTTTGAGACCTGGTTTACAGGGTAGACCTGGTTTACTGGCAATGGAGTCCAGCAGAGCATTTCAGTCCGGTGCTTCCTACCTCCACCTGTAGCTGAATAAAACTGATTATGAAAACAGGTGAAAACTCTCTCACTCTCTCTCATTTCTCTCTTCTTCTCTCAGACTATGTTCTTGCAGAGAGGAGAACCTGTGTACACCATGGAAATAATGCAAGGACTCATTGAAATGGTTTCAAAATTTAAGTGGTCTCACTCACAAAATGTGTTTAATTATTTATCTAGTTAGTAAATAAAATGTCAACAACTGCATTCAGTAAATTATCAACAGATATGCCAGCTGGATATTAGTGTAACCCAAGGAATATAGATTAGAACATTACTTCAATTCTGGGCATGTCAGAAGTAGCAGACTTTGAACTCAGAATCTGCAAATTTTACCAGTTCTAGGTTGAGGTCTAACCACTACACTGCCAGCTACATCACACCTGTATGGACAATGGACACATCCAGCTTCAAGTGCAAGTTTCAAGTTCACATTCCGTACAGCATCATTGTACACATGTGAGACAAATGATAAGTTAAACATTTAAAGTTGAAACATAACTTTAAGAAATCATAGCTACAAAACTATGCAATAACAACAACTGCAAAATATGTAAGGGGTATTGGGACTGTACGTCAGAATATAATTCACAAAAATACAGTACATTTTACAATTTGTTACACAATAGCACTGATGATAAAATACTTTTCATGTCTGCCGTTGCTACTTATGGTATACACTGCTCTCCATTCCTTAGGCTGCACTGGCCTGGGTTTGGCCAGCGGTGTTTGGGGCCTGTGGAGTCTGTTATTAGTTATTTACTGTGGCATCATTCCTTCTCTCCAAAAGGGACCTTGGAGCAGTGTGAGAAATCACAGTAATTCGGCAGGAGTCGTTTTTTTGTGCGCGATTCCAAATCCTTGGACAGACATTTGGGGAGACCTGCACGGGCTGAAGAAGCACACTCCAGCACTGGGCTGAATGAAAGACGGCTAAAACTCGGAAAGGGACTTTTGCTTGGCTTGCCCTGCTGCTGTTAATGGGTTGATTTCTTATGAGAAAATAATGAATTTGTTAATCCCAGGATGGATCATTCCTTAAATACCGAGCAGTTTGTAAGGTCTCTACACTTCCAAGAAAGGCTCTAACCCTCATTTTTAGCTCCTAATTACAAACCCTACTCTTAACCTGGTGGGGTATGAGCCTGAGGTTACAGTTAGGATTAGCGGTTGTGGTCAAGTCTGATATCGGATGACTGATATTGACCATACAAGGGTTAGGGGCTAGCCTTAAAATCTGATTGGATGCCTAATCTTGATGATGCTGGTGTCTCTCCACTCCCTGTGTTCGTGCTTCTTTACTTTTGTTGTGCTTAGAGCCTGTGACGCTGCCAGGCTTTGAAAGATAAGGGCTGCGGTGACAGCTAGTCCGCAATGCCGCAGTGGAGGGTGGAGGAAGCATCATCACTCAGGAAGAGTTTCCTTCCTTAAACAGGATTTTTGCTGTTACTTAGCCCTTTTTTCCCCGCCGGGCCGCGGTAAAATATATCACTCCAGGCAGGTTTGATTTAGTGAGAGTTCCTGCCTGCTGGGCGATGACAATATACTGCAGAAATGCATGGAACATTGACTTCGTAGTGGAAATGACCACGAGGCGCAGTCTGGAGAAAACTTCCCTGAATCTCATGCCCCGTGAGGGCAGAGTTAGCGCACAACCTCGATTCAAGTGTTTCTCGCCCGCTGAGAGATGGAGATCAAGTGCATTTTTAGTTGCGACAAGGTCCGTACTGTAGTGCGCATGATGCAACATGCCAGCATACAGATGCACCAAATAGATCTCACATCTGTGGTGTACACTGCAGCACTGTAGAATAATAATTATTATTATTATTATATAATATTGCATTTATACAGCTCTTTTCACACACTCAAAGCACTTTACAGTGATGAGGGGTAAACTCTTCTCAACCACCACCAAGTAGTAGCACCTACCTGGGTGATGCACGGCAGCCATTTTGCACCAGAACACTCACCCCACATCCAATTAAAGTGGGGGATGATTAGGTTGCGGGCGGCATGGTGGTACAGTGGGTACAGTCGGTCACCTCACAGCAAAAAGGTACTGAGCTTGAATCCCGGCCACACTCTGTGTGGAGTTTGCATGTTCTCCCCGTGTCCGTGTGGATTTCCTCCGGGTACTCCGGTTTCCTCCCACAGTCCAAAGACATGCAGGTTAGGCGAATTGGAGACTCTAAATTGCCCATAGGTATGAGTGTGTGAGGGAATGGTGTGTGTGCACCCTGTGATGGATTGGCGACCTGTCCAGGGTGTATTCCTGCCTCTCGCCCAATGCATGCTGGGATAGGCTCCAGCCCCCCTGCAACCCTGACCAGGAATAAGCGGGTTAGATAATGGATGGATGGATGGATGGATGGATGGATGGATGGATGGATGGATGATTAGGTTGGGAAGGTTGGGAATTTAGCCAGGACACCAGGCAACCCCCTACACATGATGAGTATCATGGGATCTTTAATGACCACAGTGAGTCAGGACCTTGGGTTAACATCTCATCCGAAAGACAGTGTCTCCTACAGCACAGTGTCCCCATCACTGTAGTGGGGTTTATTTGACCAGAGGGAATATCGCCCCCTACTGTCCCACCAACACCACTTCTAGCAGACACTTATTTTTTTGACCAGGTCTCCCATCCAAGTACTAACCAAGCCCACACAAGCTTAGCTTCAGCTTTTCGGCAGTACATGGTGGTATGGCTGCTGCCAAAGAATAATCCGTGGTTCACAAGTAGGGCCATTGGACAAGTGCACCGGCTTAAACTGCTATGCTCCTTACACAGGGGTGGAGGAGTAATTCAAGAGGTCCCCTTACCAAATCCAAATAAGTGCTCGGAAAGGATTATTCAATAAAAAAATACCGAATAGAGGATCGGAAGAAAAGAGTGCAGTAGTTAAAACACTAAATCCAGAGAAAACATCCAGAGCCGACAGTGTCCGTCTTGATTGGCTTAGAGAAGGGGTCGATAATGTAGATGAAGAGCAGGACACGCTCTGTTTAGCTCCTGTAGTCTCTTCAGGGCTACCTGCTGTCACGCATGTAGCAATTCATCGCACGGGGGTCTCCAGTTAGACTGTTTCTTGCTCTCTCTCTCTTTCACTGTCTCTCTCTGTTTCTGTTCTTCAATCTATTTCTTTTTTGATCAGTCTCTCTCACCATGCATGGCATTCAATCTTTCTAATAATAATAAGAATTGTTATTATTATTTTCTTTCTGTATGATGCACATAGTCTTTTACACATATACATAAACAAAACAAAATAAAGGAATATCGACAATAAATTGAATAAAACAGCATTACAGGTAAAATAGTTACATAAGGTTGAAAGCAAGTTTTAAACAAGAATGGGTTGCAAGAAAGATTTTTTTTTAAAAGAGGCCCTGAAATCTTGCACATATATTCCAAGAAGCTTTGCCGCAAATGGCTTGTCTCCTGTTGGGGACAAATGGCTTGTCACTGTCCCAGCCGCAAGTGGCTGGGACAGTGAGGGGGTCTTTTGTTGAGGATCTAAGGGAGTGTGGTGGGCTGTATGCTTTTAAGAGATCAGTAATGCATTCTGTGGCTAGACAAAGGTTTGCCTTAAAAGTGATGAGTGCATTATTTGAATCAATTCTAAAAGAAGCAGGAATACAGTGTAATGAGGTCAGGATGGGTCTTATCTGGCCTCTCATATTGATTTTACTGAGAAGCAGAGCAGCTGGATTTTGAGCAAGCTGTAGATGGGATATGCATTTTGGCCCAGGCATGTGTACAAACCCACGTGCGTGTATACAGACCCAGGCAAGTGTACAAACCCAGGCGTGTGTACAGACCCAGGGAAGTGTACAAACCCACTTGTGTGTACAAACCCAGGCGTGTGTACAGACCCAAGTGCATGTACAAACCGAGGGAAGTGTACAGACCCAGGTGTGTGTACAGAACCAGGCGTGTGTACAAACCGAGGCGTGTGTACAAACCCAAGTGTGTGTACAAACCAAGGCGTGTGTACAGACCCAGGCACGTGTACAGACCCACGCATATGTAAAGAGAATTGTAGCAATCAAGCCAAGAAGAATAAAATCATGTTTGACCTTCTCAGTATCAACCACAGACAGAAAAGGCCTAATCTTAGATATATGCATTTAATATGGTTTTTATGGGTTCACATTTCTCATCTTTGGGCTTGTTGTGGATGCAGTCCGTACATACTTAGGATTTGTACTTTGGTTATTGGTTAGCATAGTTAACCTGCACTAGTGCTTTAGCGATGTTGCATCTTAATTCGCTGGTCTGGGAATGTTTTTGGCCAGATCTGGCACTATTGCACATATTAATCAGGTGAATTGGTCTGGGCAAGAGAGTCTCCTAAATGAATGTGATGCAATGTAATGCAATGCAATATAGGAACCAAGGTATGCAATACAATGAACCTCAAGGAAAATGTCAGCTCACCATGTATGAAAACGTCCCCCTCATTGGTCAACTAGGTCTATCTGAGCTTTTTCCATGTTCTAAACCCGAACAAGCGCTCAAACAGATTCAATGCCATGTTAACATTTAATCTAATCAACCTAGATTGAATTAAAGTAGTTTCTAAATAAAGTTTTAAGCAGATTTAAAATTGCATTTGATGCGGAAGGCTGGCTAATTTGTAATCTTAGAACAGGCGCACTCAGCGTAGCTCTACAAGTTTAATGCTGAAATCTGAATAATTGCCAGAACGGACATGTCCCTTGGATATCAACCAACTGTGTTATGACATCAACCATCAAATACCATCTTAAATATATTCGAGACAGCACTAAGAATATAGCACTTTGCCTGTCTTCAAAGAAAATGCACCTATCCCTACAGGTTGGGTAAATGGCTACAGGATTAGACAAATGTACACATGCTGATCAGGGCCTGGGAGGAAATCCATAGGGCAAAGCCTCTTTCTGCTCCACTCTGCTTAGCGCTTTTTTTTTTCTCTTCTGATGCTGATCTCAGACAGGATCTGAGACGTCCCCACCTTTTCATCCATCCTGCTGTGTGAATTTCCCTACAGGGGGAAGTGCGTGTATCGCTTTGCTCTCAGGATATGGAATCTGGTTAAATAATTCAGGAGTTCTTGAATGGCTTCGTCCTACCTCCGCCAAGGCTTCTGTCATTTCTCTTTCTCCGGCAACGTCACCGCAAATTGCTTAGCGTCATTAAATTGCTCAGCCTCGGAAGCCTCTCTCCAGTTCCGAATACAATTTTCCAAAAGTAGCAAAATTGTTTCCTCAAACAAAGGACCTAGGAGAAATTTAGCAATTATTGGCTCGAAAAATCTTAACTGCTTCAGACATACATAAGCCTTCCAAACGGGGAAGATGTGAAGGGGTATATTTAAACTTGAATTATTGAGCTGAATGCAACTGGGGAAAAATTTGATGAATCACCTGCTTTTTCATTACCATACTGCTGATGCCATAAGCCCTGTCTTTTCTGAAATGCATAGATCCTTGCAAAGCAGTACCCTCATGCAGCGAAGGTAGGATTCTCTGGGTGTTTGTCCGTCACAAACTACACAGCAAAAATGGTGGTGTACGTTTAACACCCTAGGGTTGTTTATATAAGACCACGGCCTCATATAAACACCCTAAGATGTTAAATGTACACCAGCAGTGTTAGATTTACACTGGCATTTTTACTGGGTATTCAGGGTGAAACTATCGCCAAAAAAGGCTGAAGAATTTCAAGAGAAGGGGAAAGCAGTAATCTGGTGATAAAATGAATCACAAAAACTATGTTTTAAGTGAAATGTTTTCTCACTTTTTCAGCAGAGCTTGACCATAAACTGTTGGTACGTGGCATACCATTTTTAAACTAATGGAGAACATTGATAGATCCTGCATTAGGGTATATTATAGTGTAAAGTGTATTGCTATGATCTCTTAAGGATAAATCTAATTTTCAACTCATAATACGGGGTCATATACTTGTCATAGTCACTATAATCTGAATCCAAGGTTTGAGTCCCAGTGGTGAATACATATGGTTTGAGTACAGTAGACATGCAAAGACTGCACCACTTGGCAGTTTGTCAAAGCTCGGTGCTGTATGCACCTTGATGAAGAGCAGGCTGATGTTAGCATTAGGGCTGATCAATTTAATTTCCTGTCTTTTGAGGATTTTGGCTAATGCAAACATTTCACTTAAAATGTAGTTTTTGTGATTCCTTTCCTTAGTTTTTACACTGGCAGGTTTAATTAATACTTGTTATTATCATACACGTAGCACTCACTGGGAATTATGACCATATGAAATTCAAAACATCATTCTAAAACAAGTATTAGATCGTGTGGTAGCGTATCTGGGGCCCTATCTTACACCCGGCGCAAAGCGGCGCTAACGCAAACGCAAGTGTCTTTGCTATCTTACACCCGGCGCTAGGTCCATAATAACGGCTAACGCTTACGCCGTCAAACTAGCATGTTTGACGGCGTAACTCTTGCGCCATCATTAGTGAACTGGGCGTGTTGGTCTTAAGATGAGGAGTGGCCAGGATTCTTTTTGGCGTATTGCTATCTTGAGCCAGCAGAAAGCGCTTGCGCTAGAACCACCACAAACCTGGTCTAAAGTCATGTCGCAATTGTTTACATGCTATTTTAACGGCGCATATAAGTGCGTCTACATAGGCGTGTGCACAACGCGCATACCCTCCTGTCTGTTACACACAGTGGCGTGCACAGGCATGACTAAAATATCTAGATCACAATGTGAAATATTATTATTGTGTAGGCTATATCAAAAATGCATAATAATAAAAGGTTCCATAGGTCCACATACCTTTCCCTCAGCGAAGGGAAACAATGCCACATTACATTGCTCTCAGCCCACTCCATCAACATCCAAGCGATGTGCGATGGTACGGGACAATGGCTATCCATTAAAAAGGAGCTGATAACACCTATAGCTATCAAGCCTAATGCGCGAATTGTCATTCAATGGAAAACTCGCGCACGGCAATAGACGGACATTTAAGTTCTGAAAATGCGCTTCAGATGTCATTACAATACAGCTCTGTTTATCTATGAATACAGCCTGTAAGTAAATAGAATGGTTTGTGACTGAAAAAAGTTCAAAACCTTGTCCAGTGAATATTGCATTTATTGTTTTTCAAATAGCCTAGGCTACAGCGTATTCGCTGTGCATAAGGTTTTTTCCGATAGCCTATGGTTAAAAAACGGAGATGTCAACATGTTAACTAAATTGTAACCTTAGCTATTCTTCGTCCTTCATATTTTTTTTAATTACAGTGACCAGGTTTCCATACTCTCACCGTTTAAAACCCAGCTGATTTCACCCGTTATTCCTTAACTGAACAAAACGATTTTAAAGAGAACTAAGCGTCTAATTAGAAACTAAAACAAATTTGCAGCACGTTACACAATTAATTCACAATTAATTGTAATGCCATTCTCTGCACGTGAGCTGCATGTTCTCTGTTTCCAAGTCGCACGTTTCACAGTCTTCCTGGGAAAGTGGATTGTTTTAAAGGATTACGCTACGAGTTAAACAGGTTGGTCACATTTCCATAAACAGGACATTATTAAACAAGGGGAAATATGCGTGAACTTATGGGTTGCGAACCTGACAGCTTTATTGTAGGCTATTTAGTGTCATCATTAAGGCAAAAATAACGGTATGTATGTTATTAATCAATATCAGCCTACTATGCAGGTCGCCTAATGAACTTTGGATGAAGCTTGAACTTCGAGAACTCTTGGAATTGATGTTTGACACTTTCATTGCATAATCAAACGAAATTCGCTGAACAAGCAGGCTAATTTGGCGTTTTCTAAGGTGAGACTGAAGCCATTGATAGCTTATTCTCAGCTGTTGCAGGTCCTTTTAGCGAAATTTAACCGCACATATTTTGTAAAATAACAGCCCTGTCTGGAATTACCGGGAACTCATAGGCTAATGGTTAGTCCGAATAATATTGATCATACTCCATTTAGCCTATTCCTTGATCACACTAAACACGCACGAGCATGTCTGTTTCGCCATCATAAGCAATCCGCCAAGGTGGAAAAGCAGGCTTTTAAAGGGAATGGGATATGACATTTTGATTGGTTTATTGAATGTCACGCCCAAGACACACCTATAATTAATGAAGCGACTAGGTTCAGCCCAGTTGCGCCATGCGCCGTGCTTAGCGCCAAAAAAACACGCCGTTAAAATAGCAAAAGTGGACTTGGACACGCCCTAAATGGACTTAGCGCCATGCGCTTAGACTAAGCGCCAAGATCGCCAAGATAGGGCCCCAAATGTTTAAATCATATTTTCTATAACACTGCATTGAGTAGGCTATAGCACCATAGTTGTGAGAAATATCCCACCCAAACACGCTGCTGTATAAGCCCACATTCATGGTATCGTTTTGCAGCGGTTTCTAACATATGGAAAGCACATCTCAGTTTCAGCATAACTATTCCGTTTTTGAGAGCGCAGACTGGCATGTGAATCTTTCTAAACGAACGATAACGCTACAACATCTGTGGTAGTGAATGGGTGCTAGGTAGGTAACCGTAGCTAATGACGTGACCCGATCAGCGATTGATTTATTTATATAGGCTAACATTACAGCATACAGGCTAAAAACAACCGCGATAAGATCAACAGCATTTTAGTAGCCTACCATGATAGCCAGTCAGTATGTTTTACATTTCTTTGCTAGGTAATGTTATTACAACCCTTCTACAAAGCGAACGTTTGAATGTCGGTGTGCTTATCATGACGGTCTCCCATTGTTCTCACATTCATTTAGAACGATTGAATTATTATACTGTTGAGAAGCTATCCAGATTTGTAGGTTAGCATTTTGTTTCTCCCATGTTAAGTCTATGGACAATTCATCATCAAAATTTCAAATTTTGAGGTCTCATTCAAATTTAATAACTCTACAGCCATGAAAGTATAAAAGTATGCACGTCTCAAGATGACTGACATTATGAGGGGTCTTTTGTCAGGATTTGTTGGATTTAAATTGAGTTATGTTTGTACAAAAAGTCTTAATTTTTAATGCTAATTTTTAGGGGGTATCCGTAACTTTGTAATGGCCTAACTTAGCTATACCAAAAACGGTATTTAGCAAGCCCATGGCGATTGTAGTCCACCTGTGAAATGGCATTGCAATTGGTGTGGAAACGGCGGAGATATCGAGGTTCAAACATCGCTGTTTTACATTGGAGAGCTGACCAACACAAACATACACATGCTCAGTGTAATACAACATCAACAACACAAACTGAAACCTGAACAAGAACAAGACAGAAGAGGTCATTCTGCAAAGAAAAGAAGTTAGCAATGGAATTTTGTATAGATAGGCCGCTAAGCGGCTCGGTAAAGGCAGGGGTGTCGCCAGGGATTTTGGGCCCCATGAAAAGATCTCGCAATGGGCCCCGCCACCCCTGCACAATTACTGTAACCACACCTCCAGAAGCTAATAATCCACCCATTGGTTTTAAATACTAACATTTTATTGACTGTCATTTTAACACTGAAGTTACAATGACATTACATGGACTATCATTTAGCACTGGCAGTCACCTTATTATTGCCTGTCTTTTTCAACAGTAGCATTACAATGGCTATCACTTTGGTTGTCAATTACACTCAAACAAATAGGGGGTCTGGTACACCCCCAGAAGATTTAGAATTTACAAGATTCATGCATTTCTGTGACTTTTGAGAGATAATATAAGAGTGTTTCCCACAACAGTAAACAATAGCGGCACACCACCACACCAAGAATCTGGCCGTTGCTACTGTATTATGTAGGCTGTACCTGACAATAAACTACAGTAGGCCTATGCATATGTGTATACTCTCATTTCATACCAATGACCTAAAGCTTACCCAGCTCAATCTCCAAAGGTTGAACATGAATCAAATTTGCCCATTAGTTAAACTCTGCTTCTGATTTTTTATACTGAAAAAAGATAGAAAACAATGAATCAGAAAAAATACATACTGGCCTCTCACATGGTCTTTTTGTTGCATGTTATATCACTACATTTTATTTTTCTTTCTTTTGTAAATCTTTTTGATTGTATGATTATGAACAACTCTAGGCTTGGCTATAATTATATAAAATATAAAATAGCCTTAATGCTATGGGAAACATTGCATGCACATCATTATTGATCTTATTCAGAAATTAAAAGTATCCCGGTTACGATACAGCGGCAGCCTATATAAAAAGCAAAATGAATAAATAAATAGGTTGCACATGCATAATAACCTAAAAATGAAAGGCATTTAGGCTTAACAACACATTATTCGATTTACAGCGACACAGTCTGCGCATGTAGCCTACAGATTCGGAATGTGTTTCGGGTGTTGAAGTTAGCCAGCTAATTTACGGTAAAAATAAATAAATAATAACAAATAAATGTTGCAGCAAGCATGCAACCCTCACTTCTGTCCGATGAGGAGACAAATCTTAAATTCTGTATTAAAATAAATAATCATTGTGCAGTTGGATGACAGAAAACCTCAAAATTGTCATGGTTTTTAACCCTGTTTACCTATGCGGTCGTTTTCCTCAGTGGCCACGCGAGGGCGCTGCCCTTTTGGTAGATGCTTGCTCCGCCCTGCTGAGTTTGCGTAGCTTCTGTTAGCGTTTACACCTGTGCGTGGTCACTGAGAGCTATTTAAGCCTTCCGTTTCCTTCTATCGGGGCTTCTATATTGATTGTTTGTTGTGGTGTATTGTGCTGTTTTGTGTGTGGTGTTATTCAGCCCTTTGTATTTTAAGTCAGTATTATTTTGGTCTAGGCTTTTTAAGGAGACCATTTTGCTCCGTAGTGTTTCATTGGAGTTATGCAGGACTCGCCTATGTGGAAGTAGCTATTAGGACTCGTCCCCCCTGGCTTACCTGCCTATGTGGATGTAGTTATTCGGACTCTTCCCCCCTGGCTCTTTTCGGTCCTCGCTTCCTGGTTGTTTCCTTGTTAGTCTTTGCCTTTCTATGTCTCTTTCTCCTCTGTCTGCTTTCCTCCGTGAAGGCGAGAGGAGTCTCTGTTTGCATGCATCTGTATAGTAGGTTCTTACTAAAAGACAGGGCATTTTTATCGTACTGACGTTAGGGTTTTATTTATTTGGTATGTGCTATTTGTACCTTTCATGCTACTCACCTGTGTTAACGTCTCGTTGCTGAGGCAGGTCTTTATTCTTGCCGGCTCTTTGGTTACTTATCTCGTAGAAGTATGGGACCGCAGATCTCTGCTCTATTTCGCCTCTGTTTGGTTTTCTTACTGAGAGACCAGGCGTTTTAGATTCTACTCATTTCCGTGTTACTGTGAGCCGGTTAGTAGCTTATGGTACGTATTCCCTGTTTTGTCTCCTTCTCGTGGACTACGCTCCTCTTTGTTGTGAGTCAGGGTTTTTATTTATATTGAGAGGCTGTCGTGCTATTTTTGCGTTGGTCTTTGTTGCAGCTGTCCTCCGTCCTTTTTACCTACGGGACGATTTTGTTCGGAACTATTGTTCTGTTCGTTTTCCGGGTATGTTTCTCCTTGTGTGGAGTTTGGGCGAGGTTGTGGACATGTTTGTGTGTGACTGCGCGTAGCATGGGAACGTTAGCTCTCTGTTCCTTCGCTTCGTTACTTATTCTTTTACTGAGAGGCTAGGGTGGTTGTTTCTATTAAGCTTGAGTTAGTCTATTTGGATAGTAAAGTTATGGGACGACGGTGCTCCGTCGGCTCACCTGTAAAATGTTTCTCTCTCCTGGGAGATCGGGTGTTTACCCCTTTGTTTTCTGCATTTGACTGCTAGCCTATGAAACTAGCCTTGGAACGTTGGATCTGTTCCTTTCGCCTCCTCATACTATCGTATTATTTTGCAGTGTTTGTTGTCTGTGTTTTATGTTTGTCTTTACGCTACTCGCCCGTTCTTATGTGTCTCGTTACCGAGACAGGGCGCGTATTATTTCTGGCTGTTCAGAATCCTGTCCTTGCGCCCTACTTGGCGTGTGACAGTGAGCCGGTTAGTAGCGTCTGTAGTGGTGTTCGTTGTTCGTTGTCTTGTCTCCTCCCTTATCTGCGGGATACGCCTTAGTGGCCTTAGGGCTTAATGAATCCCCTTGCTGCGTTTGGCTCCTCCCACCTCACACGTCACGCCCCATTACAGAAATAGTGATTTGTTTAAGGATGTAGCCTGTAGCAGACAAAATGAAAGATCCTGAGTTCAGTCAAACCACTAAACAAATGAAAAATAGGTGGAAGACGTTGTATTATAGTTAACTGTTTTGACATTCAAGATAATGTTGCTCACCTCCTTCAGTTGGGAGTAGAACTGGTTCATTGGGTGGGGTATGGAGTGACTGGGGTTCTGAGCCTGAAGTTGAATCTGTTGGGCCTGGCACCAGGGACAACTGATTTTAATAGGCCGATGAATGGCTTGCTAAACACTAGCCGGCATTTAATACATTTCGGCAAAAAATGGAAAGACTCTGAATTTTCTATGTGAAGATATGAACTAGGCTAGCGCGCATATTTCACTATGGAATTAGATAACATGTTAATTTGCACCACTTTGGATTTGGATTTCCTTTGTGAAACATTGGGTGATGTACTGTCGCCCACTCTTTTCTCACTTTCCATTGTGGAACCCTACTTTTGGAAGATACAAGATGACACTGTTTGTATTAACCACAGAACTGCGGTATTAACTCGAAATTCGCCGACTACTAAGACAGTGCCCACCCGCCACAGGTTTGAGACGGCAGAACTAAACCATTTCCTGCCGGGGGGCGGGGGGTAAAGAGGCTCTCTGGATGTTTACTTTTTGCCAAAAACAAGAAAAGAAAAAGGAACTGTCAGTTTTATTAGTATATTGTAAATAAAATATTGTATTAATGATGATAGGTTAATATGAATATTTTTTTAAAAATTCTAATAAATGTTCTAATAATTTGTTAGGACCCTTGTCAGTCAGGGGTCCTTAGAATCGTCCTAACCTTTCCCCCCCATATGGCGCCCCGGGTAAGGGTGCTCACCTCGTGCACTGGCCAGGCCCTGCCGTCACGGGTTCGAGCCTAAGCTATGACAGGGAGTCCACAGCAGGCAGGGACATTGGGTCACTGGTAAATGCTTCAGGGGAATGAACACTCTTCAGCTTGAGTGCACCCTGGAAATGTGTGGGCAGAACAACTGACTCAAGAGGCACACTTGGCGATATGAAATTGGGGGGACAAACAAAAAAAGAAAAGAAAAGAAATTTAATTGAAATGAAATTGCAGCGCTTGAACATCAGTCTGGCACCGACTAAAAATAAACATCAAAGGAAAAGGAAGGGCAGGGGGGGGTTACAAACCAAAAGGTCCCAGGTTAAAATGCAGGCATGATGTTCTGCCCCAAGATGATGCTGAAGACAAAGCATTTGCATTTATGGTGGCCAAATGCCCAGTGTGGATGTTGGTACCCTTTAATCTTGGCGTACAATATATACTGTCTATAATACACCCTCTCTCTCTCTCCATTAACACTTTTGAAGTCCACTGAAAAGGAATAATGGAACTTCTAGATTAATTCGCTCTTATACAGCTCACTAGTTAGCAATGTCCATAGGCTAGCAACCTGGACACACTCCAAATTACACCATAGCTATTTAATGAAGCTTTCCTGCCAAGTAAATGTTATCATTTCTAATGTTATGATTACCAATCTGGCACTGCGCCTTTGGGGGAAAAAAGATGATGGTTTATTCAACTACATAATGAAATTCTCACCCACTACAGAGTACCAGTTCATTGGAGACAGAGCAATATAGAAGAAGTATGATCCAAAGACCAGGCTTGAGCAGGAGAAACTGAGCCCTGGTCTTGAGTAGTCCAATGATCTCTGCTTTTTTGTGTAATTGCTCCTATGGCCATTTTCAGTCTGGGAGTTTATAGTGGCATACAGCCTTCCCTGTACTTTTACAGAAAAATCATACACTGATCTGACATGAGTCTTCATAGAATGGCTTCCCCTTGGACAAATACTGAAGGTGAGGACAGCTGTCAGGGACAAGGGACTAAATTTGGTAATTAGAGGTGACGCGTTTTCATGTCGGACACGAGAGACTGGTTGGTGAGGGTGAACGGATATTTTCTTGGTGCTGCTTTTTTGGGGTCCTGAAGCGAACAGAAAGGTGACTTTGATCTAAGTAGTTAGTACCTCAGATCTTGCCAGTGCATATCAAAACAGACAGAAGAATAAAAAAGCAAGCCGTCGCTGTCTGTGGCATACATCTGGATGAGAATTTTCACTGTGTGTTAAACAAAGGCAAGTATGGCATCGGAGGTTTATGCCTGACACTGACAATAACCTCCTGAGACCCGGCAGAAAGAAAAAAAAGGTTTAATTTCTTTACATAACAAAAAACATGTTGCAGGGAAAATATTTTGAAATATATTTTTTTATTTTTTATTGAATGTCCCGTGCAGTGTAGGTTGCAGGATATTAGAATATATCATTCTTGAGATTAAGACCAGAGACACATGTCCCCTACAGGGGACAATAATTAGGAGGCTATATGAATAACTCTGTTACATTCTCACATTGCTGACATTTTTCACGTTTCTAGTGTGAAAGAGGACCCCGCCCCTTGGAGGGGGAGACTCTGCTTACTTCCACTTCCTACCTGACCTCAGCCTGACCTCACCTCACCCCTTGGTGAATGGTTTCAAGCTGAGCCGGACTCCATTTTCTGTGTTACACCAGTTACCCTCTCATGACGGTGTAGCATAGTGATTAGGGAACTTGCAACTGCACGGTTGTAGGATCCGTTCCAGGGCGGGGTGCTAACGTTGTACCCTTGAGCAAAGGTACTTAACCTGAACTGACATAACACTTTAAGGGTTGTTTCTCCTGACTCAAAATAAGTCAGGAGAAACAACCCTTAAAGTGATCAATCCATATCTACTGCATATCTGGCAGCAGAGTGAGGCTCGTTTTATACCTCAGACCCTTGATGACTTACAGCCATTTAGCCAATCATATGTTCCATACTATTCCTGTGTAATTTACTGCTTAATCTAGTCCCACCCCCCAATTCCCATAAAGATCAATTCAAATGCAGAGAGGTTATAGTATTGCTGAGTACCTGAAAATAAGATATCAGGAGTCTTGTTGATGTTGGGTCACAGACAACAGGAAGTCATGGCATCCAAAGAATATGTAACCAAATATTAAATATGATGACTTTATTTAAGTTTATGTAAATTTGTCCAATTACTTTTGGTGCCCTCAAATAGGGGGGACTATGTGTAAAAATGCACAATTAGCAACAATTGCTACACAGTTCACCAGGGGCGCCCGCAGGATTTCTTCCCGTGGTACGCAACAGAGGAGGCCAAGCCATAGTCTACATGAAAACAAAGCCACTACTTAGGACTAACATTACAACGTAATTTACCAATATATTTTGCTCACTCATAGGGTCGCATATTACAAGAAGTTCTAACGTAGGAGTAAGCCTAGCCTACGTTAAAGTCTGATTTTTCATCAGCAAAACCGGAGAGACTTACTTCACAATAGAATGGAAATGTTGCGCGCAACAAGCTGTTACGTTACTTACAGCACAGTTAATGTTAACACAATGAAAACACCACTTCTGACAAGTCAATGTAACTATCGAACATGCTCAACAAAATTTATTCACTGCTTAAATTTCTCATAAAATATTATCACTGAATGCTCGCCAATTGTGCGTGTGTGTGTGTGTGAGGTTCAATTATGTTTAGATCTGGTTATTGTGCAGGCCATGGAAGGCATTTGACGTCATCCTCATGTTCTTGGAACCATTCTTTATATTTTTGTGCATTAGCCTTGGATACAGATGGTTTCCGAATGGCGGCCCTCCCATAAATATCAGCTTTGTGAAGCACACGAAATACTGTTTTTGTTGAGACTGGTTCAGATATGGATTGATTAAATTCTGTAGTTCTCTGGTCCACTTGTCCCTGTTGGAGAGCTTTGACCTGCGTCACAGTTCTTTTTTGCTGATGCTGTTTTTTGATGTTGGGTATATGTTGTCAATTTTTGACACTGTTTCCCCTTGCCACCTTAAATAATTTTGCCGTTTTTGTGACCGACGCACCTGCAATTCGGGCACCAACTATTTGGCCTCTTTGGAATGTTAGTAGCCTCATCTTGCTTTGGAGACTTAGCTAGCAAAGTGCTATTGGTTAGACCTCTTTTAAGCAGACACATGCTGCTAATTAGCATTCAAATGAATAGGAATCACCTGTGTAGATGCTTTTGTAATTGTGGTTTAGATGCTTCAAAGTTAAAGCCATTTTTCAGGGGTGTTTCCGATAACCCTGTATGTATGTATATATAATTTTATTTTAATTTTTTTGCAGAAACTTCATTTCATCATTTCACTTGCATACCGGACCGCACCATTCACTGCAACAGATGTTTTGTGAATTATGGTCCATCAGAACAGAAATTATTATTTTTTTTAACCATTTAATACAGTTTGATGTTCCATTTACAGTGTGTTTGCCAGAGATGGGGCGTGGATGGCCTCGTTCTGTGGGCTTGCCTCCTCGCTTTCCCAGGCTGCAGGTGTAATGACTACCGCTTCATTTGCAGCAGCGACAACCTTGGCATCTGTGGCATTTCCTTCTCTGTTTGTGTCAGGTGTTCCAGGTTTATTAACGGTTGTAAATCTAATCCGGCCTCACTGAATTCAACCTTCTGCATAATGAACGCTGCTCCACAGCAGTCTAGTTACGGTGAGCCTTCGCTCGTTAGCAAAGAGGGGAGCATGCTTAGATGCATTCTACAGTCATAGCATTAACTGCTACTTTGCTGCTCTGATTCAGTAAATGGTGTTAAGCCTCAACCTTACAGGATCTGAGTGTTCATGGAACATGACATCATGAGTGATATAAATATTCCATGGCATAAAAAAATCTAATTTTCTTTGTAAACTGTGAAGGAAATAGTCTACATTTTAAATGAAAGTAGTTGCAAACAACCTTCAGTTAGAATGTAGCTGGCCTGGAATATGCCCAGTCTGGTAGTTTCTCAACTTCCGTTCTACTTAGTGAACCCGCAACTTTGCCAAGATACTTTCAAAAGGCACACATTCATAAAAGGGCTGTTATATGAAATAAATAATACAGGACATTTCATATATTACTTTGAAAGATTTTGAAAGATTATGTGTGTGATCATGAAGGATTGATCCTCCAAACCTCCAAATGCCCATATAGGGAGCTTCAGCACTGCCGCTGCTTGATTGTAACCGCAGTGATATTTGATCATTTCAACATCTGAAGCGCCTTGACATTTGTAATCAAATTACTTCAAAAATATGTGTGTTTGTTGACAATATTAGTCGAGTTACCGTTAAACTGGATGAGAAACTGAGCCTATTTTTTTATATAAAATGAAAAATGACTGGGGGGGTCAGGTGCGGTCAGTCATGGTGGGGCACGGTCAGTCGCTTTGTGACAAAATCATGATTGGACACGGTCAGCCACTGTCCAGCATGGTCAATTGGAGCCTCCTCTCTGTCGTTCCCCACATCTTTAACCTCTTCATGCTCCTCGGTCCGTTGTGTGATTGGTCAGAGAGATCACATGAGTCTTTTCCACAGAAGATAAACTTATCAAGCAGAACCAGGCAGTCTGCAGCCGTACGGGACTAGGTGTCCCATTGACTATATCCTGCTACGGCTTGAACCGCAGGTGGTTTTAAAGAGACACGGTTCTCCCCATGGGAAAGGGCAACAGCTGTGACACTTCCATGCTTTGTTTGGCTCGCTTAGAAACGGCCTCTTGTAAGCACGGCTGCACAACTGAAACAAGGTCACAGTCCTGCAGGTCCCACTTATACCCCGCCCCATAATCACAAGTTAATTAAAACATAGCCCCAGGGCACACCCACGTGGACCTCATTCGTATGCCATATTTCCCCTTTTCTCACAATTTGTAATGTTCAGTTGGACTCACAAGCTAACCTACCTGATTTCTCCTTCGTCAATTTGGGTGAATGCTGACCAGCACGGCATTCTGTTCCGGAACATGGGTTGGTGACCAAATCCCTTCCTCCATTCATGATGGCCAATTGAAGAGTGTTTTTCCAAAACTCACTCAGCGCACTTTTTACCGATCAACATTTTTAGAAAATCCATATTTTTGTTAATTTTAAATTGGTTTTGTATGAAAAATCACATTTCTATACTGAAATCCATAAGAATAATAGTGTAAATAAGTAATAAGTAAAACTGCAAATATCTAACCATTTTTATCTGAAAAATTATACCCACCTTGAAAAATATGGTTTATCAAAACTGGACTTAGTGAGGTTTGGAAAAATACACCTCAATTGTTTGCCAACTTGTGGGACCACAGACATTTTTAGGTTAGTCATATAATTTGGGATGGGGGGCACCCACTCCCTATAACAGTTTAATAACAGCATCACACAGTAGCCCCTTCTACATGACTTTGTTGGACTTTCCGTCAAATTCCTCCACTGTCTTCACGTCTTCTGCTCCCTTCCCTTCTTGCATAAAAACTAATAAAATAAGGATTTAAAGACGTTAGCTGCACCTCAAAAATTACTGATTTTCACACTCGGCCTGAATCTGTTTTGCTGTCTTTTATTTATGATATCAGAAAAAAAACAGTCCTATATCTAGTAAAGTTTTCTGACCTCCTCCAATGAAGTAATGATTCTATGCTCCTCTGAGTTCTCCATGGATATGAGGATTCTGTTTCATCTCTCTTGCTTAATTGCAGAGGAGAGGCTCCTGTGGGGGGTGGGGGGAGGTAAAGGTTGACGGGAACACCTAAATGAGAAGAGCGGAGGCCCGCGGGGCCCGGACGACCTTGAAATGTCCGCGAGGACGTTCGCCGATGCCTGTGGGGATCCACCGGTGGTGTTGTACCTGCCTCGCTCCTGCGGGATTTTCTTCTCTCCCCAACCCCCCCCAACCCCCCCAAAAAAAGGAAAATACAAAGAAGCCTGCTCTGCACAGGAAAGTGAACGGTTTATGGAGGTTGTGCATCCGTGGATATTAAGGCCGTAATCTTGAACGGAACAGCAGGTGAGGGGTGAACCGACCAGGATTACGTACCAAAAAGGGAGAATACAGCATCCCGGGAAGGCTTTCCACTATAGATGACTACATAACTGGAACATTAATGCGGGGATTTGCTTCCATTCAGCCAGAAGAGCATTTGTGAGGTCGGGCACTGATGTTGGCCGTTTAGGCCTGAGTCGCAGTTGGCATTCCAATTGATTCCAAAGCTATTCGATGGGGTTGAAGTCAGGGCTCTGTGCAGGCCAGTCAGGTTCTTCCACATCGATCTCGACAAACCATTTCTGTATGGACCTCGCTTTGTGCACGGGGGCATTGTCATTCTGAAACAGGAAAGGGCCTTCCCCAAACTGTTGCCACAAACTTTGAAGCACAGAATTGTCTAGAATGTCATTGTATGCTGTAGCATTAAGATTTGCCTTCACTGGAACTAAGGGTCCTAGCCCGAACCATGAAAAACAGCCCCAGACCAAGGGGTGTCCGCATATTTTTGGCCATACTGTGTACCTCCTGTATGTAGCACAGCGTCTTCAGAACATGAATCTGAAGCAGAATCCCCATCCACAGCAGCTGTCTTTATAAGTCTTTATTACTGGGAGAAAAGAAAGACATGCACTGGTTGTCACGGAGCCCATGCATACGTAGCCCCAAAGGACTCATGCTGTGCTTTTCCCATTAAATATGACAACTTCTCCATATTTACTCATTTTCCCTCTCCCTCTCTCCCTCCCTCCATTTTTCTCCCCCTCATTCTCTGCCGCTCTTTCTAATTCAATTCAAATTCAGATGTGCTTTATTTGCATGACAAGAGAACTTGTTGCTAAGGCGGCAAACAGGTGATGACAGCGACCAAAATTTTAAATGACAATGAGTGACCCTTCCTACCCTCTCCCACACAATATCTCTCATCGTCTATATCTCTCTTTTATATTTTTCATATCGTATCTCTCTCGACCTCTCTCTTTCCCTTTCTACTCCACTCCCATCTTGCCCTTTGTCTCGTTTCTACCTCTTTCTCCCTCTCTCTTTCTTTTCTGCTTCTTTCTCTCTCTCGCTTTTTTCTTCTTCTCCATCTCCTCCCCCTTCTCCTGTACTGTCAATCCTCTATCCATGCCTGAGGCGCGTGTCTTATTTTTTTGGCATTGACATACGTTACAATGCACGTTATCTGTTACGCGTTTCACTCGCTCCAGTGATCTCCATCTGTCAGTCACTACTTTTGGCCTTTAAAGGCGAGATTTGCAGCTCAGATGCTCCTCGCTGCATCGCGTCGCTGAAGAAGAGCAGATGGATTGAGACGCTTTCCGGGATGACGCTCTGCAGGTGCCAGCCTGGAAAGTTCTGGTAATCCTGGTAAAACTGCGCTGCCGAACATTGCTCTGGCATTACGTCATGACCATGACGGGCATTTAGCTGGTGAGCACCATGAAGATATATGTACCAAGATCTTATGGTCAGGCAAGGATGTAGATTTCAACTTTGGGGGAAGGGGACAATAAACAGGAAATTTTGTTCAGGATATTTTTTGGGGGGGGACTAACAGTGCCACCCAATAGAATGATAGTTGATAATATTGGGGGGGGGGGGGGGGGCATTTGATATTCTCCCAAAGTTCCCTGTTTATAGAGACCAGCCCTTCAGTTCGTTGCCCATCAGAACTGTTACCATTTTGGTTTTCAGTCAGTCTGCATTTTATTTAGCGTGCTCTTCGCAAAGAATCCGCAGAGAACTGTGGAACACAAAGAACGGAGAGATAACCGCAGATGAAAACAACCAGAGGAGTATTTCAGAAAAGCCACCATAATAATAAGACTTTAAAAACATACCGGCTCTGAAATTGAAGAAGACGGAACGTGAAAATTCTGTTGAACAGAAGCAATAACAAAAAGAGTGTTACACTTTTGAGGTCTGTCGTGAAATAAATAAATAATGACAAAGGAAATCGAAAACATGTTTATAGAAGGATATAATTATATATAGATAACTGAAAATGAGAAACTGTAAATAAATTAATAAAGATGCATATGATCATATATAAGAAAATATAATTTAAAAAACAGAGGGCTTTTTTCTGTGATGTTGTCTCTCTGGTTCTCCTTTTTTTAAATTATCATTATTATATTAAGATCTTAATTTTTTATATAAAGGAAAGTAATTTTTCAATGGCACCATCAGAAGTAAAATACTGAACAGGCACCCTTACCTTTTCTTTGCCCATTTCACCCTCATTTAAATATTCATTGAGAGATAAACCATGAAAAGATAATATTGCTTCCTGAGGAAATTCAGCCAGCACATTGGCATTCAGAGTGAGGGGCTGTATGTGAATTACAAACAAAGCAGAGATGGGGTCCAGCAAGGCAGTTCTTAAAGGGGCAGTTCACATTCTGGAATTTTTTTGTTTTGTTGTTGTTGCATAATTTCAGTTTTTTGCGTACGTTTCACAATTGGCTCAGACGGTTGTGTGCAATCGAGGATATTTTCAATACCTAGACACTTAAGTTTCCAAGGACCTGCCAGCTTTACAATGGTGGGTATCGGGACATTCAGTTGTTTGTGCTTTAATGCAAGAACATACAATTCAAGTAACTCCAAAGCTGCTTTCACAGAAATGTGGTTTGTACGTATGTATATTGCCTGATTATTAATCGAACAATTAAGCTTTATCTTATCTTATTGGATTGGAACTGTTTCATTTACCACATTACCACCAAGGGCATGAGACAAGGTTTTTTCTTTCTTTCTTTCTCCAGTTTAAAATTTTGTTTAACCAACAATATCCACATAACTTATTCAGTGCCTGTGGGAATGTCACTGAGTTATGAGAATATATTGTTAGGCAGTTGGTTGCTATAACTTGACTGAACATGAGAATGTGATTGGATAATTGGTTGAGAGATTTGATTGGTTTTGACAGCCAAATGGGATAATTACTTATGCTGGTTTATCTGTGTGAACTCAATTCATAACGGGAGACATGAATGTCTATAATTCGTCATAAGGGCCTTTTATTTTGGGTGAAAGGTTAATGCAGTGGAGTAATCGCACTTCTCCTTCACTGTTGATAAGGAGTGTGTTTGTGTACAAGCTGTTGCCATTGTTACGTGATAAATAAATTAGGTTTTTTTAAAATTTTTATTATGAATAAGTTTGACGTGTGCACATTCATTCCTGGGCCGAGTGCCCGGACGTCTGTTTCTGCTGTCCAGTAAAACCAAGCCCATCGGGGGGATGGACCAGGGTTAAATGCATTCAATTAAACCTCTCATTAATCCAATTAAACCATCGAGACCTTGGAGTGAATGGAAAACAGGGAGGGCAGCCCTCGGCCAACACTTCCCGTCATATAAAATGCCAGACTTCCTTGGTGGCTTGGCAAGTAAATAAATAAATAAGCATGGATAACAGTGTATTTGGAGGGCCCAGCTGTAAAAGCTGCATAAGCCTCAATGAGCACTATATAACACCTTCGTAAGCACCAAATAACAATGAATTAGACACTTATTCTAACAGACCGGAGGGGTGTACTACGAAGCGAGACTAAGGGGATAAGCTTCAACCCTGGGTTTTCTGTATCACAAAGCCGACTCACCTTTAATCGGGGTATATTGCCATGGCAACTTACTCTGCAAGGCTAACCTGCTCCGGGGCAGGTTATGTTCAGGATAACAGATTGAAACATATAAAAGCACCGCCCTTTGACCAATCAACTCCTTGGCTTTGGAAAAAGACGTCCCCATTCCAAAGGATCCTGTAGAGATGTGTGCGGATAGTGAGGGAATTCCGGATTGATTGAGAGACTTCAGGAAGATTTTAAACATGCAGTATCAAGTTTAAAGTTGAATATATCTAGAATATAGTAGTACAGTTGTCACATTAGAAATAAACTGTGACAATGTACTGAGCGTATATATTTATTGGTTATGAGTGGTAAGGTGAATAAGGTATTAACTAACGAATTTAACCTAGCCTACACAATGAACTTTTTTTAACATTTTTTTTGCAAAAGCCTCGCCCCTGGCTTTGTTGGCAACGGTGTTGTGTTTTGCTCTTAGGATTGTTTCATGTTCTTATCCATACATTATATCTGTCCGTTCTTATATAGTTCTGTGGTCCGTACCAGTTTTTTTCCCCACAGGAGAGAAATATGTTGCTCTAGTACAGCCCACGCTGCACCGCTATAGGCTCGTTGTTGCAGACACCGCCCCTTTCATGGAAACGTGCACGTACCTTGATTAATAAAGCCCGTGTTCACTTAGCAAGTTGATAACAGATTGCGGTGGTTAGGCTTTCTGAAGCCAGCTAACGCTAAGAAACCCTGGCTATGTTAAGCTTCCTTCGTAGTATACCCCCCTGAACTGTCCTGTCTGAAATGTCACCTGTCAGCCTGGATTTGATCAACATTTTTTCCTTAACTTTGACTTACAGTTATAAGCAAGTTTAACTTTTTTTTCTTCATAAATGTTCATTGACTAATTTAATTTAGCCAATTCCTGAACTCATCAATCTGCTCCTGAAAAAATAAACCACTTAATTTTAACAGTGGGTACATTTACATGCACAGCAATATCCGATTACTGGACATAAGAAATGTGATTACTCCAAAAGCCGCGTTTACATGATTCTCTCCATAATCAGCTCTGTGGAAAACATAGCTACTAACTGCTTCCCGTTGTAAGGACAAAAATGATCCGCCCGTCAAATATTTACGTTAATAGGCTATTATTATTATTATAGCTAGCTAGTAATTATTATAGCTACTTATTTATAGCTAATTGCTAGTAGTGGTTGATTTATATTATTGTACTAGCTAGCTTTACCGATCTTTAAATCTGGCGAATTTACCGAAAATTTCAGTTATTTAATGTGCTAGCCACAAACTAACTAGTACAAACACAAGCACATAACACTGAACAATATATTTTCACGGGTGAAATGCAAATTTAATAATAAAATTCTGGAAGTGAGATGCTGAAGGAACCCCAGGCATAGCAAATGTTGACGGGTGGAATCATTTTGACGTTACACCGCCTCTTCTGCCTGACATGCGTAGTTTTGAAAAGCCAAAAGAAACCGGAGAAAGGTGTTTACATGCTCCAAAAAATCGAAAGTTTGGCCAAAAAACCAGGGGCGTTAATCGGGTTTCGAAAACACGGATTATGACCTTACATTATCGGATAAAGGTGTTTACATGACCATTTCAGTAACCAGAGTATTGCCATAACCGATCGGAGTATTAGTGTGCATTTAAACGTACCCAGTGTCAAGCTTTAGAATAAATGGGCCTCCTCCAATTCATAAATGACATTGCCTTATCATTTTGATTTGGTTTATAATGGTGAAGGCATGGAGCAGCATGTTGGATGCACACCCTATGACAGTCTATTGTCAGTCTGTTGTCTTAAATGATGATGCTATTGTGATGATTAATTACTATTATTATTATTATTATAATAATAATTATTATTATTATTTTATGGACATTCATCTGATCACAAGGCAACAATGATTGATATGAAGGTCTTATTGAAATATGTAATTGATGAAGACATTTTGTAAATATTTCACGAGCACTTACACTGCCTTAGCATGTAGATTTGTAATTAATTGTTAGTCCCTAATTTCACATTTTCCCATTTGGAATGGCAAATTGTATTTCCCAGTTACCTCCATAAAATGAGAATATAGACAGGCCATAGAATGGACCAAGGAAAGAGGGTCAGAAATGGTAAGATAGTATCGGACGATTGTGGCTCCTCTAATTGATTCTGTACCTGTAGCCCGACTGCAGCAGCTGCAGTCTTCCTGCTCGATGGCTGCGCAGCTCAGCTGCCGTCTTCCTGCTCGATGGCTGCGCAGCTCAGCTGCAGTCTTTCCCCTCGATGGCTGCGCAGCTCAGCTGCAGTATTCCTGCTCGATGGCTGCGCAGCTCAGCTGCAGTCTTCCCGCTCGATGACTGCGCAGCTCAGCTGCAGTATTCCTGCTTGATGACTGCGCAGCTCAGCTGCAGTCTTCCTGCTCGATGACTGCACAGCTCAGCTGCAGTGATAACGGCAGAGCAAAAAGAAGCAGCAACTGGCAGCAGTCGGAGTTTCAGAATTTCAAACTAAGAGCGCTCTCCCGGATAGCTGGAGAACTTTGCAGCACTGGGGGAGGCCTGGAAAAACAAGTTGCCATTCCAGTTTGGGAGAAAAAGTAATAAGGGGAGGTAAAAAATAGAGAAAGTAAGTAAGGTGTCGGCCTGCCTGAAGAGACGACGAGAAGATGTTTGTTGTGGACTCAGCTCACCTCTCCAATGAATAACCGGCATTATTGCCAAGCAAGAACAATATATTACATTCCCTTTTAACTGTTGGCTGTGTGTCAGATCAGCCTGGGTTGAGAGCACTGAGACCAGCTCTTAATTTCTTTTAAGGTTCTCCAAGTTAATCAGAACTGCGGAGGGGAAGAGGGGGAAAAGATCAAAAGGTAGCCAATGCCATCGCGGCAAATTAAGGAGGAGTGATTTTGAGGGAGATTTAATTACCCGGAATGCCCCGCTGGTTTCATAACGAACACCGATTCTGATGAAATGATCATTTGGGTTGTGCCTAATTTCCCCGATAAGTCACCCAGAAATGATTCTCATGAAAATAGTTATTATAATAAGCACCACAAGAATGATCGTCATCATAATAAAACTGCAAATGTAAGCGTCAGTTATTTTCAAATTGCAGAATTTATTTATTTTATTTTTTACAAATTTCTCTCTGTTGTTCCTCTCCACTGTTTTCTGTTCTATATTCCAAATGGTTCTGCAACAGAATGTAACATATTTTAAATAAGCAATGAGATAAGCACAAATCCATAATGCACAGATAACCTGTTTATACACGGACAAGCATAAGTGATTGTAATATGCATTAGGGCGAATAACACACAGAAGTACAGCGAATATATTATGTAATCTTATTATGAGCAATACCATGAAAAAGCACAGGGGAGTGTAACAAAGGAAAGCAATAATGCTTATACAATGTAATCATATTATGGGCTTTAATGTGGAAACATGCATGGCACTATAACATGTAGTCAATTTCTGAGTGTCACACAAGGTGGAGAGGGACTCTCTCTCTCTCTCTCTCTCATGAAAGTTGGCAGCAGTATTGTGATTGTACCATTGAAGGGATAGTGGTCCCAAAAAATGTATTTCAATGCTAATGAATGACTAAATGGATGAATGAATAAGAGTACAGACAAATGAATTAATAAATACGAGGCAATAATAATAATAATAATAATAATAATAATAATAATAATAATAATAATAATAACAAATGTTCAGATCCCTCCGGAGGGGTGCAGGTCAGCCATTTTACAGAAAAATGGAGCTGGAGAGGGAGGTATTGAGGGAGGTATTATTTTATTTAGTAGGGGATGATCCCAGAAACACAATTGGACTGTCGCTATGGTCTGTCAGGATGACATCTTCTGTACATCCTTATTAATCCACTGGGACATTTTGGGTTTTCTGCTAGGTCCAGATGGAAGCCTACCTAAGCCCAGCCCAATTTAGCTTCAGCCGTCAGATGGGACAAACATCACAGGGTGGAACTGTAGCGTACACACGCCTTGGTTTCCCCCGGGTAATCCAGCTGTCTCACTGCCTGAGTCGGCAAAAGCAGAGATCATGTTTACATGCGTGTTCCTCCTGCGTGACTGTGCATGAATGTCAATCGCTCTCCAGCACACGTATGTGGATCAAGCCCACCAAAAGCCTCCTCTCGCCAGTCAAAGTGTGTTATTTCTCCAGCCGCTGCTGTTTGAACTAGTGTACGTTTCAGTGCTATGTCTTCCCAAACGTGGCCCTTGGCTCCCCTGCTTGTGTTCAGTTGTAGTTTCTCTCAGCCCTGTAATTAATTAAGGCATTGTTGTCCATTCATGTACCTGCTTCCATGGGTTTAGCCTTAGTTTACTCTGAATGGAGCTTTTGCCATTTGCAATTTTAAGCCAATGTTTCCGACAGGTAGATGTCAAGTTTGCTTTCAAGACTAAAGCTAAGCTAACAGCTCATGAGATGCTGGATGTATGTGCATTTGTCCCCTTGGAGCGAGGGAAACCGTGGTCTATATGGGGTGGCCAAAGCCGGTCCTAGAGAGCCACATTGCCTGTTGGTTTCGTTTTACGCCAAAAAGCAAACAATCACTTTAGACCTAAGAGACAAGGTGAGATGAGTTAACTGTGTTAATCGCGTTCTTCAGTAACTATTCATATTTGCAGGCACTGAGACTCTGCAGGACTATGGTTGGTCACTCCTGGTCTATATAATGCAGGTGTACATCAGGTTCAATCTGTCAGTCTCAACACCTTACCTTCCACAGGACACATCATTTACTTTCTGTCTGTCTGCTCTGATCTGAGAACAGTCTGTGTCACTTTCACGCTCCCTACCTACCCATCAACACTGATGAAACCTTGTTACCGGGCAGACAGCCCGCAGTGGATGATTAATATATTTAATCTGCCATGGATATGATGAATTTAAGAGCAGAAGATGTATGGAAATTGCTGTTTGCAGCGCTCTCATTTTATGAACAAAGGGAAATCATAACCGCAGGAATATGTTTTCCTGTGTCATCACGGCCCTGCAGTTCTCAAGCTGGGAACTGCAGTTTGTCTAATTATATGTGGGGCTCTGTCGCCATCTTGAGTTGTTGTTTAAAAATGCAGCTGTGAAACATCTGTGGCAATTTTTTTGTTGGAGTTAGTTCACTTATGTTTGGTTTCTCTTGGGTGCTTTGCTGACTGGCTCGTATTTTATCCATGAACAGTCCAGATTCTCCTGCAGGACCATCTGTTCTTCATTTTTTTTTGTATTGAAAAGTATGGTGTTGGGCATTGTGATTTACTTTGACATTCATTTGATTTGTATATTTTTCTATCCATATCAAATCAGTCTAAATCTGGCATAAATTCATCAAGCAGGTGTCATGGTTTTGACGCCTTTTCTCCCGGTCGTTTTCCTCGGTAGTCACGCGAGGGCGCTGCCCTTTTAGTGGATGCTTGCTCCGCCCCGCCTTGATTGTGGAGCTTCTGTCTGCATCCACACCTGTGCTTGGTTACCTGGGAGTTATATAAGCCTCCCATTTCTTTCGGTCGGGGCTTTGATGTTGATTGTTGATTGTTTGTACTGTGGTATATTGTCTGGTGTGAGTTTTGTACCATTTCTGCTACTCGCCTATTTTTAACGTCTCATTGCTGAGGCAGGGCTTATTCTTGCTGGCTCTTTAGTTACATATCTCGTAGAAGTATGGGACCGCAGATCTTCTGCTCTAATTCGCCTGTAAAATGTTTCTCTCTCCTGGGAGATCGGACGTTCACGCTTCTACTTAGTTATTTAGCTTGTAGAAGTTAGGGGTAGCAGTTCTTTGTTCCATTTTCGCCTTTGATTGGTTTTCTTACTGAGAGACCTGGCGTTTTAGCTTCTACTCATTTCCGTGTTACAGTGAGCCAGTTAGTAGCTTTGGTACGTTTTATTCCCTGTTTTATCTCCTTCTCGTGGACTACGTTCCCCTTTTGTTGTGAGTCAGGGTTTTTTTGTTATATTGAGAGGGCAGTGTGTGCTATTTTTCTATTAAGTTTGCATTGGTCTTTTGTTACAGCTGTTCTGTTTCGTCCTTTTTACCTGCTGGACGATTTTGTTCGGAACTGTTGTTCTGTTCGTTCTCCGGGTATGTTTCTCCTTATTTGGAGCTTGGGCGATGTTGTGGACATGTTTGTGTTTGACTGCGCTTTTCTGAAAATAGTCTTAGAACGTTAGCTCTGTTCTTTTCGCCTCGTTACATTTCCCATTATTGAGAGGCTAGGACGTTTATTTTCTACCAAGCTTCTGTTAGTCCATTTTGCTAGTAAAGTTATGGGACGACGGGTGCTCCGTTGGCTCGCCTGTAAAATGTTTTCTCTCTCCTGGGAGATCGGGCGTTTACCCCTTTACGTTTTCTGGATCAATGCGGGGACTTGCCTATGGTGGATGTAGTTATTCGGACTCTTCCCCCCTGGCGTATTTGCCTATGTGGAAGTAGCTATTAGGACTCGTCCCCCCTGGCTCTTTTCTGTTCCTGCTTCCTGGTCATTGCATTTGACTGCGAGCCTATTAAACTAGCCATGGAATATTATATCTGTTCCTTCGCCTCGTTATATTTCCTCTTTACCAAGAGGCAGGGCTTTTATTCTTTATCAAACTCGTGTTGGTCTTTTAGCCGGTAATTCCGGTACAGCTGTGTTTTGTTTCGTCCTTTTTACTTGCGGGACGATTTTGTTCGGAACTGTAGTTCTGTTCGTTCTCCAGGTACGTTTCTCCTTATATGGAGCTTGGGCGTTTTTGTTGACAGGTTTGCGTTTGACTGCGAGTCCCTGAGAGGTAGCCTTGGAATGTTAGATCTCCGTTCCTTTTCACCTCCTCATATACTAATGCTTATTAGTTTTCAGTGTTTGTTGGCTGTGTGTTTTATGTGTACCTTTTATGCTACTCGCCTATTCTAATGCCTCATTACTGAGGCAGGGCATTTATTATTGCTGGCCTTTTAGTTACTTAGCTCGTAGAAGTATAGGGTAGCAGTTCTTTGTTCCCTTTCGCCTTGTTTGGTTTTCTTGCTGTGAAACCAGGCGTTTGTGCTTCTACTCATTTGCGTGTTACAGGTGTGCCGGTTCGTAGCTTCGGTATGTTTGGTGTGTGTTGATTGTGCCATTATGCTACTCGCCTGTTCTTATGCGTCTCGTTGCCGAGACAGGGCGCTTATTATTTCTGGCTCTTTCTTCTGTCACTTTGCTCGTAGAAGTATGGGAGTCCTGTACTTTGTCCATTAGCCTTGTTTGGTTTTCTTGCTAAATCCTGGCGTTTCCGCTTCTACTCATTGGTGTGTGACAGTGAGCCGGGTCAGTAGCGTTGGTATGTGTTTTCCCTGTCTTGTCTCCTCCCTTAACTGCGGGGTTTCCCGCCTTAGTGGCCTTAGGGCTTAAAGAATCCCCTTGCTGCGTTTGGCTCCTCCTACCTCACACGTCACGCCCCACAACAGCAGGTAGATAAATAATTTGGGAAAAACCCCCAATTGTAAATAAACGCAATATAATCCAGTGTACTAGGTTTATTTAACAAATAAATCCTTTGAAAATTGGGTCACAGTGGGTCAGGCCGATCAATTCTCTTCATGGGACATAATCAATTAATGCTGTTCTCCCGAGGGTGTTGGTCACCATTTTTACTTAACTGCTTAAAGGCATTCCTGAGAGCACAGTTTCTTTTTCTTTTTGGGATTTTTCAGGGATCGCATGACATACAATCCATTTTGCATCTTACTCAGCCCAGCAGTTCAGAAAACACCAAGGGCATTGGAAAATTATCTTACAGGAATTCATATCTAAAATAATAGTTGATAAAAAAGGAAGATGAAATATTATCCAAAGGACCAGTGACTTGTTGCGCAGTCTGCTCTGAGGTAAAAGGAGGACACAGCAGGTCATAAAATAGACTAAGACGACATTACCCATGTGGTGTGGAACATCTTCCCCTTATTGTGATCATGAGTCTGTTTCACAGGTGAGACTGTACTCTGCCCTACTATCCTCATTAACCCCCCCCCCCCCCCGTCTCATTTTTTATTTATTTTAACTACATATATTACGTGATTATTGGCTTTACAAATCCCGCTGGGACTGTCTACAGAACAAATATTACAAATTAAATCGACAAATGAGTCGTTTCATAACTACATATGGACAGACATGTCCAGACAGTTCTCCTACGCACTCTGCGTAGTGGCCACTTTATTAGGTGTATCTATCTAGTACTGGGTAGAACAGCCTGAATTCTTTGTAGCATGGTTTCAACAATAAGGTGCTGGAAATATTCCTTAGCGATTCTGGTCCATGCTGACTTGATAGCATCACACAGTTCAGGCAATTTTTTGGCTACACGCTCATGCTGCAAACATCCCATTCCACCTAATCCCAAAGGTGCCCTATTGGATTGAGATCTGGGGACTGTGCAGGCCATTGCAGTAAACTGAAGTCATTCCACGGACTGTCATGTTTGTGAAACCAGCTTGAGATGATGCATGCTTTGTGACATGGCGCATTATCCTGATTGAGGTACCCATTTGAAAAAAGGGTAGACTGTGGCCTAAAAGGGATCCACATGGGCAGCAACAATGCCTAGGTATGCTGTGGCATTCAAATGATGCTCAATTGGAATTAAGAGGCCTAATTAGTGCCAAGAAACATTCCCCACACCATTACACAATCATCAGCAGCCTGCACCGTTGACACAAGGCAGAATTGATCCATGGATTCATGCTGTTTACGCCAAATTTTGACCCGACCATCTGCATGTTGCAGCAAACAAATCTAGACTTGTCAGACCAGGCAACATTTTTCCAATCTGCAGTCGTCCAGTTTTGATGATCATGTGCCCACTGTAGCCTCCTCTTCCTGTCAGCTGACAGGAGTGGAACCCGGTATGGTCTTCTGCTGCTGTAGCCCCTCCGCTTCAAGGTTCAACGTGTTGTGCATTCAGTGATCCCCTTCTGCACAACACTGTTGTAAACAGCTTTTATTTGAGCATTTGCAGCCTTTCTGTTAGCTTGGATAAGTGTGCCCAGTCTCAGCTCTGACCTCTCTCATTAACAAGGTGTTTTCCCCCACAAAACTGCTGCTCACTGGATGCTCTTTGTTTGTTTATCGCACCATTCTCTGTGTAAACTCTAGAGCAGTGGTTCCCAAACCTCGCCTCAGCCCCCCCCCCCCACCCCCCCACCACCCAAATCCAGGTCTTTTATGTGTTCCACCCATAGGTTCCACCTCACGGACACCTGATGCAACTCATCAAGGGCTTGATCAGTTGTATCGGGCATGCTTGAGGTGGAAAACATCAAGCGCCTGAATCTGGCTGGGGGTACCAAGAATAGGTTTGGAAACATGTGTGGACACAAGAGGTGCGTCCCAATAATCAAACAAATCATCCTCCTTTCCTCCACTACCACCTCCTCTCCTCCGTGCCCCGGAAACGATCTTTGTGTCCTAATCTACTGTTGCTAATTACACATTAATTGCATATTAATGGTTAGATATTAATTAACGTCTCAACGCAAAACCGCAATGTCAGGTACATTGTATACTGTACATGCAACTATTTGTAGGCTACAAAACAGGCGGTTTTGCATATTTCCGGGTAGGAGATGAGTGGAGAAAAGGAGGTGAGGAGTGAAGAATATTGGGACGCACCCAAGAACTCTCACTCTGTGTGGACACAAATCACCAAGTGGAATGTAGCAACTAATGTTACTTAGTACTTATTCATAGGATATGCGCTGATGTTGAAGGTGTATCACTTGCTTGCTACAATATCTGAATTACATTAAATGAACCACAGGGAATACTTAAACGCTTGAAATTATGCACTAAATGAGCATGCATTTTATCTAACAAATAACGCCCAGTAGTGTAGTGGAGGGTATATGCGGGTATACACAGTATACCCACTTCTTTCTTAGGGGGTATACTCACTTCTTATTCCCCACTGGTCCATGTATCAATTAGTAATCATTGATTTGCTAAATTACAGTATACCCACTTCTCTAGAGTACACCCACTTCTCCAGCGACTACAACACCACTGATAACGCCATATGCCCACTGTTTTACGTAAGCAGATATCGTAGCGTTGCCGTTTTAGGGCGTCATGTTGCACATCAATTTAGAGACCTTATAACGTGTGGATCCAACCGGATACATGATAACAATATTTCTCATCATGAGAATCCATGCAGAATTAGGTATTGAGGGAGGTATTTTTTTTTTTAGTAGGGGATGATCCCAGAAACACAATTGGACTGTCGCTATGGTCTGTCAGGATGACATCTTCTGTACATCCTCATTAATCCACTGGGACATTTTGGGTTTTCTGCTAGGTCCACATGGAAGCCTACCTAAGCCCAGCCCAATTTAGCTTCAGCCGTCAGATGGGACAAACATCACAGGGTGGAACTGTAGCGTACACACGGCTTGGTTTCCCCCGGGTAATCCAGCTGTCTCACTGCCTGAGTCGGCAAAAGCAGAGATCATGTTTACATGCGTGTTCCTCCTGCGTGACTGTGCATGAATGTCGATCGCTCTCCAGCACACGTATGTGGATCAAGCCCACCAAAAGCCTCCTCTCGCCAGTCAAAGTGTGTTATTTCTCCAGCCGCTGCTGTTTGAACTAGTGTACATTTCAGTGCTATGTCTTCCCAAACGTGGCCCTTGGCTCCCCTGCTTGTGTTCAGTTGTAGTTTCTCTCAGCCCTGTAATTAATTAAGGCATTGTTGTCCATTCATGTACCTGCTTCCATGGGTTTAGCCTTAGTCTACTCTGAATGGAGCTTTTGCCATTTGCAATGTAGCAAGTAATGTAGGAATGTAGCAACTAATGTTACTTATTCATAGGATATGCGCTGATGTTGAAGGTGTATCACTTGCTTGTTACAATATCTGAATTACACTAAATGAACCACAGGGAATACTTAAACGCTTGAAATTATGCACTAAATGAGCATGCGTTTTATCTAACAAATAACGCCCAGTAGTGTAGTGGAGGGTATACGCGGGTATACACAGTATACCCACTTCTTTCTTAGGGGGTATACTCACTTCTTATTCCCCACTAGTGCATGTATCAATTAGTAATCATCGATTTGCTAAATTACAGTATACCCACTTCTCTAGAGTACACCCACTTCTCCAGCGACTACTACACCACTGATAACGCCATATGCCCACTGTTTTACGTAAGCAGATATCGTAGCGTTGCCGTTTTAGGGCGTCATGTTGCACATAAAGTTAGAGATCTTATAACGTGTGGATCCAACCGGATACGTTATAACAATATTTCTCATCATGAGAATCCATGCAGAATTACTGCGCAGCACGAGCACGACGCACTCATTTGCAGCCACACCCCTTCCCCATTCCTTCCCACGGGGTTACGTTACGTCGGTCTGAATGACGTCTGTGCGGGAGAAGGTTGCGCCATTTTGAAAGTGGATGGAGAGGGGAGGAATAGGGGAGGAAAGGGAGGGAGTGCAGTGAGAGCAAGAGAGGGGGAGAGAGAGTGAGGGAGGCGAGCAGGAAATCAGCCCCGATCGCTTTTTGGCTTTGCCGTTCACCTCCGTTCCTACCGATAATTACACTAATCGGAGCCGGGCGAAAATTGGAAAGAAGCAGGCCCTAGCCCGCGCAGAGACTCTCTCTCACCATGGCAGGTAACGTTAACTGAAAAAATCATTTTAAAATGGGCCAGTAGCTAACGTTAGCCACAAGTTATTGTAGCTAGCTTGGTATACTTCTAAAGTTAACGTTAGCTCGTCCATGCTATCAATAGGCGAACGTCTTTTAACTGTGTAGCCGGTTAGCAAGCTACGTTACGTTAGCGAGCCGTGCTTACTTTGCTCAATTCCCGTACTCTGGGCCAAAGGAGTCGGGCATGGCTAGCTTGTAAACCCTGGGCAAACGTTAATGAAATGACTCGATTCATTACCAAGTTACTTAGTTAGCAATCAAGTTATATGCTAACGTTAGCTAGCCCGTTACAAGCCGCCTCTTTCATTTCCTCTCATTCAGTCTATTTGCACTCTTTCCTGAGCAGCACTCAGCCGTATCCCAAAGGGTCTGTCCGTCTCATAACGGAGATGTAGTTACGTTATGCAGAACTGTTTATGGTAACGTTAGGTAGCTAGCTAGCTAGCTAACGTTATAACGCACCATGTAACTTAACGTACTAACGTTCGTTAGTCAGTCAAACTAGCAACAACTTTACCGATGAGCCTCCGAGTTAAATGGCGAGGGGATGTAATTTCTGTAACGTACATCTGCAACGTTAGCTCATTAGCTAGTGCTGGTTACAGTAACGTCAGTATTAGGCTAGATAACTAGAGTTAGTTCTTAAAGTTGTCTGTCACTCATTACAAAATATACTGGGCTTTGCTTGGATTTGCCATGAACATTTTTGGCTATGGGTACGTAACGTTATGCGGTTATGACACAATTGGTGATGAGCTTGTTGGCTTGTCACTAAGATAACGTTACCTGTCTGCAATCTGCACACTTAATTTCTTTCCTCTTAAAATACTCCAACAACACACTCAGCCAGCTTCCTGATCGGCGTTAGTTAGCAGTGAGTCGTTCACAGTGGCTAAATTAATTTAGCTGAAGATTAGCAAGAAGGGTGAAAATGCAGGTACCTGTGCTAGCAGGAACTAAGACGCATGTAGAAAGATGGAGGGAGGTTACCACCATGGGAGAGGCACCTTGCCATACACATGAGATGGCGATTTATTTTCGTCTTTCTCTCCCACTTTATGGTACGCATCCCAGCGCGACACATTTTTCCAGATAAAGACCTGGATGTGATATGATAAATGCTAGGGAGTGAATCACTGTCTACTTTGCTTTGTCAGATGTACATTTTTTAATGTTACCAGCCTCCAAGTTCAGGATCAATTCACTTATCTGCTAACTAACTAGCTTTGAGTATAGCATTATAGTCCGGTCTGTGTTAAAGTGGCATGGCAGGTAGCCACAAAGTAGTTGTCAGATCGCCCATGAGGAATTCTGACCTTTAAAACAGGAGTGGTTTCTCTTTCAGATAATGTTGTTATTGTATGCATTTCTCCAGTGAATAGTTCACACCTCTGGAAATTGCTGCCTTGCATAAAATCACATGGCAAACTATATAGTAGTATAAGAGGACTTAAAATGAATTATTCTACAGAAGCCTCTGGTTGTGATTCAGTGTGTAGCAGTGGTCTTCAGTTTGGTCTAATGATGGCAATATTCATTTAACAAAAACAAAACTCAACTGTTTTCTATATGTACTTTAGGCATTTAGTCTGCAAGGGTGAGCAAGTCGCATGCATTTCAAAATGTCATCTCTGTTTAGTAAATTGCCGCCAACCTGTTCAGTGGCCCTCTGAGGTGCAGGTGTCAGTCTTTGCAACCTTGAGTCCTTTTAAGAAGCAGAACGTTTGGCTTGGTTACGCTGCAGTTTGCCTTGACGTGTCGGCTACATGCACTGTTTGAGACAGTTTTGGAGAAAATTTTGGCCCCGTTTGGTGGATGTGTGGGCGGTGTTGCTGGAGAACTTTATCAGTTCAGTAGGTGTAACAGAAGCTGTAGGTGACATGTAGGAACTGGTGTCACACTGTGCTTTTGCCCTGTCACATGAAAACTGTGAACTCAACTGCCTTTTATGGTGCAAGTTAGACATGGAAATTTTAGCCGTAATGCTCGACAACTGGTTATTCGGTACAGCACCATTTCAGTTTAGAAAACAATTTACAATATTCTTCTCATTCATACCTTAAACCACGGGTCTCAAGTTCAAATCCTGGAAGGCTGCTGTGTCTGCTGGTTTTTGATATATTACGCACTTAAGTGCAGGAACACAAGTCATTGGTTGTCTAAATAGTCTGCACACCTTGTTTCCAAGGCCTAAATTGGTTGATGATTGAAAAGAAATTACAAAAACCTGCAGACTCACTCCGGACCTCTAGGACTGGCATTAGAGACCCCTACCGTAAACGATGCATTCCGGCCCCTCCCCAAATGCCAATCAAGTGGCCCCGCCTTCTTTTAATGCCACCTACAGGTGCACCTGTGCAACCAGAGCCGGCAGACCCAGTGCACTTATGAGTTTTCATTTTATAGCCTAATACATATTTTTCATTAACATGCACAGGGTTTTTCCTGGCTCAAATAGAGGCTTAGGCGGCCGGTCTAGCTTGGTCATCGCGGCACCTACCCTTCTGTTCCAATTTTATGCCTTGATAGACACCACTTTTTGGCATAGATTAACACAACACTGTCCTAGTTTATGCATTTTTTAATTGTATAAATTTTTCCATGGCTAAGAGGACCAGAGCAGGTACATGGGTTTGTCAGTATTAATGCATAACTTCATTTGTTCCCAACAGGGATCTTGATAAGTGTCTGGGATCTTAGTTAAATTCCATTAAAGATGATTGCTGTTGCCTTTACAATAATACACGATACAGAGGCAACTTTTTGGCAGTAAGTAGTGCAAATGGACATTGTTATTTGCTACCTAAACTTTGAACCACCCTCGGATTTATCCATTGTTCATACGGGTCCAGACTCCAGCGAAATAAATACACAGAATTGCGGCCCGCCTAAGACATTTCAGTGCAGGGAAAACCCTGATTCAGCGTCATATATTTGATTAATTAACAGGTGTGGTGCCAGGAATTAAGTTGGTGTGCTGACCACAAGGGGCAGTACTGGCACTATTCACAGGTATGGCAGCGGGTCTAGTTGATGGTAGGGATGCCCCGATCCTGGCGCAGAACGCTGCATCGGATATTGGAGGGGAGAAAAAAATATGATCCGATACGCATAGCGTGTCACGTGATAACAACAGTAGTAACTGTTGCTATGTCCATCAAGCTTTGTGTCCTTCAAAGCCAACATGGCGTTCTCAACCGTGAAAGCAGGCTCCTGCCTTTTTGGAAAAATGGTAACTTCAGGAACTTTTGGAAAAATTGATCTTCAATTTCATATTTGTAGTGTAGTTTAAATGCTAGCTGAAATGATTCAATGTAGATTTTATGATGCTAGGCAACATTATTTCCATCACAGCGTGCTGTCTCATTTGCTAGATAGCTACCACAGTGACAGTGGAAACCTAGCTAACGGAACAGACATCAGCAGCGGGACTAGCTGGCTTGGCAAAAAATAGCAAACCATATCTCATTCACGAAGACATTATTAGCATCGGTTTGTTTACGAGATGGAGTCTGGTAATTCGACGTTAGCGAATGTTAATGTTTTAAAAATAGATCTGCAAACAATATCATATGGTCTTTTATATTAGTAAGCTAACCAAACGTCCAAATAAGTCCAGTTTCAGCACAGTAGCTAAGTGGTAACTAGCCAGCTAACGTTAGATGCGTTCGCTTTGGCTTTAAAATGCCTAGTTACAACAGCACAGTATTGATTTCACGCTACGGAAGTGGACATTCCTTTGTATTAAATACAAATTCTGTCAATTTACATTTGAAGTGAGATTAAATTTACTGTTTCAAATTAAATGGCTCCAGCTATAGTTTGATATTATTTCACAAACTATTAAATGTTCCAATACTTTGTCTATTTAGTGGCCATTACGTTATTGCATTATTCATGTTTTTAGCTTACTAACATTTAGTTGGAGGTGGTTGGCATGTAACTGCAGCTCCACTATCAGCAGCAGTAGTTGCACAGACAGCAGAAACAGGTATTTGGGTAACGTTACTTGGGACTTGGCTTACCACTAACAAATTGCGGGAATAACATGTTTGTTAGAGAACAGTGATTTTCTTTCCTTTTTTTAAAGTTTAATTTATTGTGTCCCTTTTTAGATAGAGCTAACGTACACAGTAGCTCTAACAGCTGACATCCGTTATCGATAGCCAAAGCTAAGGATGCGATTAACGTTGCATCGTTAGACCAGGGAAACCGGTGAAATAGATTTTGATTTTGATATATTTTAAGTCAATTGGCTACCATTGTGTAGCTAGTTTCTTTTTTCAGTTATGGTAGCTATTAACACCAAAATAAGGGTAACGTTGATGTTTACTAACGTTAGCTTTTTACCTTGGAGTAAACATAATGTTAGATGTGCTACGTCATCTCCGAGGGGTTCAATTGTGAATGAGGTCGCCCACATAATTTTATCCGCAGTGTACACCTTTCGTTGTTTGATTTGGGTTTTGGAAACGGGAAATTGATGAAAGTTATAGTTTTGTATTTGTTTTTTTTACAATGCTGAATGCTGCTGTTTAAATTGTTTTAACTTTAAACCTGTTGGTCGCTTTAAGTACTGCAGTACCTGTTTTTTTTTGTAGTGTTTGAATAAAGGGTGGCAGTCTTTCATAACCAACTGTTGTTGTGGACTATATACTGGGGAAGTATTTGTTTGTTCTCCATTTGAGTGAGATGTTTTTAGGTGGCTAATTGGCCATCATGAGCAAAGTGCTTCCATATATTTTATTATTATTATTATTTGTTCAAGAGTAAAACAAAGTATCGGAGTGATATCGGTAGATAGCCAAAGCTGTGGTATCGTTATCGGTATCGGAAGTGAAAAAGTGGTATCGGCACATCTCTAGTTGATGGAATCAATTCTTTCTGCTGCCTATTACCTCATTGGTGGGCTTAATAAAAGACTTGGGCCGTGACCGAATATGATCCCTTCACCCCTTTGAGGGCGCATGTTTGAGTCAACTTCGTCAAAAAGTTTTTAGGGGGCGGCTTTTTCTCACACATAGGGGCACTGAAAATCCCTGGATGAAACCCTTATTTCCGTGGTTTTGTTGAGGGGATTCAGGAGCACGCTCATCCGACAATTGCAGGAAGTAAGCCGGAAATAAAAACTACAACTTGTAGTACAAGACATAGAGCGTATATATGTCTATGGTACAAGATCGGGACATATTACAAACTACTTCCTCGCTAGTTTGGAAAGAGCTTTGCAGGATTTCTTTCGCACACTGCTTGCAAAGTGGGGGGAGAGGGCACATAGTAAACAGGGGTCTGAGTAGACAGGGGGCAGGGAACAGTGAATTTATTCGGTCATGCCCTTGGTCAGGCCTAAGGAGGACCGTTTGGCAGACTTTTGCTGGGTGCTGGGAGGCCTATTTTCTGTTGTAGGTTTGTTTTGTGGGCTTTTGCGTTTGTTGTTTGGTTGAGTAGTTTCTGTTGAGTAGTAATTTTGGTGCCCTGGACTAATAAAAGGTGGTAAGCAGACATTTCTTTTGTGTTCTATCTGTCTGTTCAACACGTGATGCAGCGGCAATTCCCAGCCCTGCTTCACACAGGCTTGACACATTGCGCAGCAATACTAGCATCAAACTGGAGCATACCTGTAGTGCGTTGTGTGGGTCGGATATCAGAGGCCATCTTAGAACAGTCACTTCTGCTTGGTAGGTTGGCACATTCTATAAAAGTAATTTTTTTCAGCAGGGTGTGATGATTAAAACCAGTTTAAAAAAAAGAAATAAAAAATCACGCTTCTGCTGAATCCGTGGATTGCTCCTTTTCTATTTAAGTTAGGACGGATTGCCCGATCGACCTGTTTGAGACAGCACAGCAGGGAATTCTGGGAGCTCCTTGTAATCACAGCTTATTTGCATCAGAAAGGTGGCCGCTAGCTCTTCTTTGTCATGTGGAACCGGGTCAAATGGAAACAGCGAATTCAGTGATTCAGAGATTCTGTGAATTCAACGCTCTGTGAATCCAGCCATGGCGCCTGCCTGGTCTCCGCAGTCGTGACGCAGTTTGGCGTTGCAAGGATGGGACTGAGCGGGGCCACACATGGTCGTTTGCGGCTCCCTTGCTTTCAGCTGTTGGCCGGCGTCCACATTCGTTGACGGGCCGGCGCGCCTGGCAGGTGTGCCGGGTTTCGCTTTTCCGCCATTTCTTTCCGTCCAGAGGCGGCGGCCGTTCCTGGCAGTCTGGAGCCAGTCTGCCTCCCGGGGTCCGACGGCTCTCTGGACTCCTGGCACAGCATGCTGGTCTACTCCGCCCCGTCACGTCTGGAGTCTTCTACCGAGAGCGAGAACTACATTACCCAGCACTCACTCAGATGACCTGTAAATGCTCTCATGGCCTTTTTTTTTATTTTTACATCCAAACTGTGGGGAAAATATTGGGGGGAAATTAGGAATTGAGCCAATTCATCTGCTGTCTGAACGTAGCCCATGACTCAGTGGAAGGAGGCCTGCATGCATTTACATCTGCAGTCAGAAAATGAGTAACAGCAATGAGCTCAGTTTTATGCAGAGATGGTTTATGGCCCCACCCCGGCCGCCTGCAGTTCATATACTCTCCTTTCTTAATGTCAACGAAAACACATTTTACCTTCTTTTTTTTTGTTGTTGTTGTTTGTTTTGCATAGTTTGTACTGATCCACGCAATTGATTGAAAATCTCATGGTTGAATATTTGAAAAGTGCGGTCTGGTACTCTGTATACTCTGTTGAATCCAGACCCCCCCAGAAGTAATTAAATCTCTTCCTTTGCTCACTTATAGGTAGATTTACTGTGCTGGTTCGTGCTAACTGTGCAGGTTTAAGACTTTGGAGGAAAAGGACACAGAATGTTTAATGCATGTTGATGGCGCGGGAACAGTGTTGACTGTCCACTGAGATGCTATTCCCTGTGTTGGCAGGAGTCGGAGGTGCTGGCAGTGATGTGCAGTGGTGCTTCTCGCAGGTGAAGGGAGCCATCGATGACGATGTGGCCGAAGGTAAGAATGCATTTAACCCTTTGAAGGGTGGTTTTTGGAATGTTTTTAAAAAATTTGAAGTCAGTGTTCTAGAACTCCATTGCTTTCAGTTACCAGTAGTGATTGTTACATGAACAGTAGAATGTTCAGTTAAGAACGTTCTAATCACATATTTGTGATGTTGCACCTTAAAGGGTTAAAAGGGTGTATTCAGAGGGGTGGCAGCCCTCTTATCCTGTGGGTTTAAAAGGGGTGGCGTCAGAGGTAGCCTTCTCTTGTGATTGGTGAGGAATGAACCACTGAATGAGTCATAGGAAGCCGGCAGCAGGGCCCAGGCTGGGAGGAGCTTGGCTTCACGCGGTCGTCGTGTGATGCGGTTGTCCCGCAGTCCACTCGGGAAGAGAAACACTTGCGGCTTGCGGACTTTGCTCTGGCTCTTTGCTCAGTTTTTGGCTGGCTCAGGCTGGGTAGAGTGGGGTGCTGCTTCGTTGTGCGTTTTTTGCTAACCGTTGGGCACGGATCATCGACTCGCCACCATGGCGCTCTGCTGTTTAGCCCCTCCCCTCGCCGTTCTATTAAAGGGCAAGATAATTCATCTGCAATGCACCTGATGTCTGCTTCACCGTATACCTTGACTGTGTCCGAATCAGCCCTATCTGCTGTGTCCTGTGTACTACTGCATACTGTTTTGTAGTATGCACAAAATATCCTCCTTATTATTATCAGTGAAAACCCAGAAATAAGTATAACATTCAGGGATTTTAAGTACACTACATTTAGGGAACATTTCGCCTGCTTAACAGCTTTCTCATCCAGTGTACGCAACAAGCATACTCAATAGTATGGAAGAGTTAGCGTTTGTGAAGGGCGTTGATTTGGACACAGCCTTTGTTCTCTGGCCCATACACGGTGAACGTGTGCAAATTGCTATCGGAAGAGCAGGGCTGCATTCGGATCCAATTTAACACATTCCCTTCCCTTGGTCTCTTCCCTCGAGTGAGCTATATTGTGACGAAATTTGCGACATGCAGGAAGCAAAATGAGCAGGTGCTCTGCAATGGAGAATACATGAGAAACCAGCCAAAATACAACTGAACTGCTCTCGCAACTGATATAGGAAATGCTACCGATGTGACCGCCCACTTTCTTCATGTGGAGCATTGCATTGTGGGATTCCCTTCTTGCTGGAAGCTTGTATTTTATACCCTTGGTAGAAGGGAGGATAAACGAGGGAGCGAGGGAATATAATTACTCCCTCCCCTTTTTTAAATTGGAACCGAATCCCACTTTGTGTGGCTGCCATGTTTCATCTTGGTATTTTGGGGATTCCCTCCTTGAAGCAAGGGAAGGGAACGACGGGAAGAAAGCCTAATAATCGGAATCTGAACGCCGCCCAGACCTTCATCTCTGAGGGCTCTCTACTCTCACTCCCTGCTTGCCCCCCCCCCGCCCCTGTGTGCCGTCTAGCTGGGAATCCCGCAGGGTGGTGCATAGTTGGCCTTTGCGTTACCCAGGGAGGGATCCGGTCCACGGGTTATTCCCTGTCTCAGAAGTGGCGGTGGCACCCTCCCCTGTTAATTTATCATGAGATGAATAAAAATTAAGATTATGGGGAATAAAATGCTTCACCTGCTTTGAGTAATTGCTGTGTCTGCTGTAAGTGGTTTAAAAAGGGCTGGTTAATGTGTTAAAACACGGCAGGCACGGTTTGGAACCGGCCTTAACTGGCGGCCTCTTGAAGCAGATGGTGACTGTAATCCTGAACTGTGATCTTTATTCAGTCTGCGCGCATCGCAGCTTTGTCTACAAAACACTCGCAGCCGTCCAGCGGGCGAGAGGGACTCCTGTGTGTGTGTGCGCACGTGTGCATGTTAGGACTCACTCTGCCAGTCTGTGAGTGTGTGTGTGGGGGGGGAGTGTGCATGCATGCATGAGTACGTGTGTGTGTGTGTGTGTGTGTGTGTGTGTGTGTGTGTGTGTGTGTGTGTGTGTGTGTGTGTGTGTGTGTGTGTGTGTGTGTGTGTGTGTGTGTGTGTGTGTGTGTGTGTGTGTGTGTGTGTGTGTGTGTGTGTGTGTGTGTGTTAGTTAGGACTCACTCTTCCACTCCGTGGCAGTCCTGGGATAAATGAGTAATTGTCATTAGTCAGATGTTTGAGGGGAGGGGTGTGGGGCATAGGTCCATGGTAGGACGGTGTGTGTAGGGTGGAGACTCAGTCAATGCAAATTGTGCAGAAAGACACATTGCTCTGGTTAATCAGGATATCCTTCTCGAGGCTTCAACACAGGAAATATTTATTGCACATTTTTCTCTGGTCAGAATTCAGAACTTGAGTGTGAACCTGAGTTTTGCAGTCTGAAAATCGCACCCCTTTCCCCTTTGTTATGCAGTGGAATATAATGCAGTAAATGCTCCTCCAGCCTTGTATGTAGAACACAGTCTATAGTGTACACCACCTGGACTGTTGTTGTTCACCGGCTGGATTGCTTTTTTATTTTTTGTCAAGTGTCCTACACTAGGAAAAAGAGGTCATTGCTACCTCAGTGCCATTTCAGAACAGAACTCTGCAGAACTGCAGAGTTAGTGAGACGGCTAAATCGAGGGTTCGGCTTGCTTATACTTGTCTAGCTAACCACATCTTCCGTACACATTGCTATGGAGGTGGTGAGTTATTCTAACTGAAACCATAAGTGTATTTATATCAGACACTGGCCACACCCCTGAATGCTGACCCCTCCCCCATACGCTGACTGCTCTCTCTTGCATCAGCCCCAGGGTGGTTGAGGGAACACACAAAAGTGCCTTTCTTTGCTATTGTGTTTCCACTCTACTGGGCAACAAAGGTAACCCCCCCTCCCCCCCAACCCATACCCTCCTAAAAGCATACCGCTACCTAGAGTGTATAAGAATGGAGAATGTGTCTATGTGTATAGAAGCCAGCATAACTTAACTTGTTTTCATTTGTGTGTGTGTGTTTGTGTGTGTGTGTGCGTGTGCGTGTGCGTGTGCGTGAGACAGCCGACATCATCTCTACTGTGGAGTTCAGCCATTCGGGGGAGCTGCTAGCCACAGGAGATAAGGGTGGCAGAGTCGTCATCTTCCAGCAGGCCCCAGAGGTGAGAGGGCGAGACCTTTGACTTGGCAGAGCTGGAACAGGGACATGTCTAAACCTTTCTCTTTCTTAATATTAATATTTTAAAAATAAAACAGAATTTCTTATTTAAAGGATAGGTTTGCTATTTTTCAACCTGGACCTGATTGAAAGGTTGTTTTCCATCATTTATAATCGTGCATAGCACAACCTCACTGACAGCTTTATTATCGAGAAAGTTACCTTTTAGCTTCTCGGTGGGTTTCAATGGGGTTCCATGGGGTAAGTTGTTAGGCCTTCCAAAAACCACGATAAATGTCCTTTTAGAAAATGGGACACTCACAGTACCCATGCATCTCTTTGTGTATTTTATATGTATTCAGAACATGTTTTGAACAACAGTAATATCACATTTGATTTGGAACTACTTCTTGCAATTGCCGCATTACATCCCAACCATTTGGAAACTTCCGCACTTGATCCAGTAGCAGCCCCATAGCAGAAGACAAATTTAGTGTTGTTGTCAGCTAGCTTTTCTCTTATTCTTGCACGGATGTAGCCAAGAGAATGGATTTGCCAAGTCCAGAATGAATTCAATAAAACCTAATAGAAAGCATGGTATGCAACCCATTTTTTGCTAGAACATAAAAAAAGACACGTCTGAGTATACTGTGAGTTTCCCGTTTCTAAAAGGAGATTCATCGTGGTTTTAGAAGGCCTAACCACTTGCCCCATTGAACTCCATTGAAACCGACAAAAATGGTGAACCTATCCTTTAAGATCTATAGCCTAGATATACCTACCAAACAGTCAAGGCAAAAAAAAAAAAAAAACTGATTTGTAATTTGTGAAGTACTTTTTAAAATTCTACAGTATATATATTTCCAATTTAATGAGGACGTCCATGACCCCAGTTTGGTAACACTCAGGCTAAATGACCAAACGGTTAGCAGCGCAGCCCATTTCAAACTAAAGCAGCACAGCCCATTTCAAACTAAAGCAGCACAGCCCATTTCAAACTAAAGCAGCACAGCCCATGTCAGACTAAAACCGCACAGGCCATTTCAAACTACAGCAGCACTGTCAATGTAAAGCAGCACTGTCAATGTAAAGTAGCACAGCCCATTTCAAACTAAAGCAGCACAGGCCATATCAAACTAAACAGCACAGCCTATGTCCGACTAAAGCAGCACAGCCCATGTTAAACCAAGGCAGCACAAATTTAACTGAGATAAACACATAATCTGTGCTGAAAGTGTCCCACCAGTTATGACCTGTGACTGCAACCAAACGACACCATACTTTTCTCCCCTCCCCCAGAGCAAGAGTCAGCCGCTGTGCCGGAGCGAGTACAATGTTTACAGCACCTTCCAGAGCCATGAACCCGAGTTTGACTACCTGAAGAGCCTGGAGATCGAGGAGAAGATCAACAAGATCCGGTGGCTGCCCCAGAAGAACGCCGCACAGTTCCTGTTGTCCACAAATGGTCAGTGCTGAGCGTTTGCTCTCGTCTGCTAATGGCTAAAACTCTGTACTTCCTGTTGTCCACAAATGGTTTATGCATTGCCATTTCTGTTGTCTGCAAATTGGTAATACTTCGTACTTCCTGCAGTACATAAACGTCAGTACTGCACACAACCTGCTGTACATAAACGTTAGTATTGCACACGTGCTGCTGTACATAAACATCAGTATTTCACAATTCCTTCTGTACATAAACATCAATAATGCACAATACCTGCAGCACATAAACGTCATTACTGCCCAAGTCCTGCTGCCGATAAACGTCAGTACTGCACAATTCCTGCTGTACATAAATGTCAGTACTGCACGCTTCCTTCAGCACATAAACGTCAGTACTGTACACTTCCTGCTGTGCATAAACATCAGTCCTGAACATTTCATGCTGTACATAAATGTCAGTACTGCACACTTGCTGTAGCACATAAACGTCAGTACTGCACACTTCCTGCTGTACGTAAACATCAGTACTGCACACTTGCTGCAACACATAAACGTCAGTACTGCACACTTCCTGCTGTGCATAAATGTCAGTACTGCACACTTGCTGCAGCACATAAACGTCAATACTGCACACTTCCTGCTGTCCATAAACGTCAGTACTGCACACTTCCTGCTGTCCATAAACGTCAGTACTGCACATTTCCGGCTGTAGATAAACATTAGATCTACTGTACATAAACATCAGAAGTGCACACTTCCTGCTGTACATAAACATCAGAAGTGCGCACTTCCTGCTGTACATAAACGTCAGAAGTGCGCACTTCCTGCTGTACATAAACATCAGAAGTGCGCACTTCCTGCTGTACATAAACATCAGAAGTGCGCACTTCCTGCCAGGGTACAAAATAAACTTTTTTTCCACAGGGCTTTTTTTTTTTTTTGCCCCTCTTAACTGATTTTCGAGGGCATTTTTTCACAATTCGGGGGTACTCACATGTTATGATGAAGAAGCTTATTATACGTCCCAATTGTATTAAAAAAATACAACTCAATTAATGGCATCCAAAATAATTTATTTCATTCCATTTAATCATTAAATTCACATTTACAAACTTAATTTAGGATATTCATTAGGATATGTAACCAAATATTAAATATGATGACTTTATTTAAGTTTTGTTAATTTGTCTAATTACTTTTCCTTCCCTAAAATGGGGGGTTGGGGGGGTGGCTACAATTGCTACACGGTTCACCCAATATGGATGTAAAAATCCTCAAAGCTGAAAGTGTGCACTTTAACCTCAGTCACTGTTCCATTTCAAATCCAATGTGCTGGAGTACAGAGCCAAAACAACAAAAAATGTCACTTTCCGTCCCCACTGTATATGATTCGGCATGTACGCAAGTGTAAAAGTGCGTGACGGTTCGAAAACTTTTAAACCAATTTTAGCCGGTTTTTCACCTGAATGCGAGATGGAATTTCAGCGACTTTTCAACGTAAATATGTTCACTGGGAGGCAGATGTTGAAACTTTGCTGCTAACGTTACTTCCCTCAGAATCGTTTGACACAGGCGTGATGTTTAATTCTTTGTGGGTTTTGGGTTTAATTGGTATTACGAACTTGTCAATTTCGTGGAGTCAACATCACCTCTAGCGAACTGTCTTATTGATAGTTGGCACTCTGGAGAAGATATGTATGGTTCAGATATGTATATCAGATATTTGGTTCAGATTAACTTGAAGCCAGCTTTACATTAATAAAATACAAAATAAATCTTTGAGTGGCCCACTTGTTAAAATGAACACAAAAAGGCTTAAAAATGTACACAAAAATAATGGTGGGTCTGTGCTAAATTTAGTTTGATCACTTTTGGGTGTAGTATTATTTTTAATGACGTATACGGACCGAGAGTAGGCTATAGTCAAGTGACTGGCTGGTGCGCTGACTGTTCTCTTCAGTTCGGCGGTATTTTTTTCTTGTTAACACTTGGAAATTGTAGCGGAGTAAAAGTATCAATTTTATTTTGAAAATGTAGAGAAGTAAAAGTGAAAGTAAACAGAAAGATAACTACTTGAGTTAATTACAAAGTCGTCAAAACTACTTAAGTAGGCTACAATAACTTGGTTACTTTACAACACTGCCAACAACGTTATATGATCACCCTCCTCGTTGATCCCCACCCAGTCCAATTTCCAGGACTCCACTGTCGAGCGCTTTAGATTTTTGTTTGGTGGTGGTGGGAACTTTGTTTATGTAACGTGCTGTTACGTTTCGCGCCGTGCTGCTAATGTCCTTAGCACAACCGGAACTTCGCAGCAGACGCAGCTAACATTCGCAATGGTGGGACCATCGAGGAGAGACTCGTCGGCATTTGATCAATAGGGATTACTAATCCACGTCTTTCACTCTTGATTATAGTAACGTTATTCTATTATTTACTATTTGGTAACGTATTATTATCAATGTCGTGACAGAAAAACTATATATAAACCATAAAAATTTCCTCGAAAATGTCAAGGCCATTTTCTGCCCCCCTTAACTGATTTTCGAGGGCATATTATCCATTTTCGAGGGAATTTTTGCCCCAAGCCCCCGTTAATTTTGAACGCGGCTTCCTGCTGTACATAAACGTCAGTACTTCACACTTGCAGCAGCACATAAACGTCAGTACTGCATATTTCCTGCTGTGCATAAATGTCAGTCCTGCACACTTGCTGCAGCACATAAACGTCAATACTGCTCACTTCATGCAGCACATAAACGTCAATACTGCTCACTTCATGCAGCACATAAACGTTAGTACTGCACACTTCCGGCTGTACTTAAAAATCGGTGCTGCACACTTGCTGCAGCACATAAACTTCAGTACTGCACACTTTCTGCAGCACATAAACGTCGGCACTGCACATTTCCGGCTGTACATAAACATCAGAAGTGCGCACTTCCTGCTGTACATAAACATCAGTACTGCACATTTCCTGCTGTACATAAACATCAGTTCTTCACAATTCCTGCAGCACATAAACGTCAGTACAGCACATTTCCTGCTGTTCATAAATGTCAGTCCTGCACTCTTGCTGCAGCACATAAACGTCAGTACTGCACACTTCATGCAGCACATAAACGTTAGTACTGCACACAGCTGGCTGTACTTAAACATCGTTACTGCACACTTGCTGCAGCACATAAACTTCAGTACTGCACACTTCCGGCTGTAGATAAACATTGGCTCTGCTGTACATAAACATAAGAAGTGCACACTTCCTGCTGTACATAAACGTCAGTACTGCACACTTGCTGCAGCACATAAACGTCAGTACTGCACATTTCCTGCTGTACATAAACGTCAGTACTGCACATTTCCTGCTGTACATAAACGTCAGTACTGCACACTTCATGCAGCACATAAACGTCAGTACTGCACACTTCATGCAGCACATAAACGTTAGTACTGCACACAGCTGGCTGTACTTAAACATTGGTACTGCACACTTGCTGCAGCACATAAACTTCGGTGCTGCACATTTCCGGCTGTAGATAAACATTGACTCTGCTGTACATAAACATCAGAAGTGCACACTTGCTGCAGCACATAAACGTCAGTACTTTACATTTCCTGCTGTACATAAACGTCAGTACTTCACAATTCCTGCAGCACATAAATGTCAGTACTGCACATTTCCTGCTGTGCATAAATGTCAGTCCTGCACACTTGCTGCTGCATATAAACGTTAGTACTGCACACTTCATGCAGCACATAAACGTTAGTACTGCACACTTCCGGCTGTACTTAAACATCGGTATTGCACACTTGCTGCAGCACATAAACGTCCGTACTGCACACTTCATGCAGCACATAAACATTAGTACTGCACACTTCCTGCAGCACATAAACATCGGTGCTGCACATTTCCGGCTGTAGATAAACATTGGCTCTGCTGTACATAAACATCAGAAGTGCGCACTTACTGCTGTACATAAACGTCAGTACTGCACACTTACTGCAGCGCATAAACGTCAGTACTGCTGCTGTGCATAAATGTCAGTACTGCACATTTCCTGCTGTGCATAAATGTCAGTACTGCACACTTCCTGCTGTGCATAAATGTCAGTACTGCACACTTTCTGCTGTACGTAAATATCAGTACTGCACACTTCCTGCTGTACAAAAATGTCATCACTGCACATTTCCTGCTGTGCATGAATGTCCGTACTGCACACCTTCTGCTGTGCATAAATGTCAGCACTGCACACTTCCTGCTGTACAAAAATGTCAGCACTGCACACTTCCTGCTGAACAAAAATGTTATCACTGCACATTTCCTGCTGTGCATGAATGTCCGTACTGCACACTTCCTGCTGTGCATAAATGTCAGTACTGCACACTTTCTGCTGTACGTAAATATCAGCACTGCACACTTCCTGCTGTACACAAATGTCAGCACTGCACATTTCCTGCTGTGCATGAATGTCAGTACTGCACACTTCATGCTGTGCATAAATGTCATTACCGCACACTTTCTGCTGTACGTAAACGTCAGCACTGCACACTTCCTGCTGTACATAAATGTCAGTAGTGCACACTTTCTGCAGCACATAAACGTCAGTACTGCGCACTTCCTGCAGCACATAAACGTCAGTACTGCACACTTCATGCAGCACATAAACGTTGGTACTGCACATTTCCAACTGTCAATAAACGTCGATCTGCTATACATAAACCGTTGTCGGGACCATGGTGGTTGCCTCCCGCTCTGCAAGGAACCTAGTGGTGGTCCTGGACGACCAGCTGGACTTCAAAGAGCACATCAGGGCAACAGCACGGTCCTGCAGGTTCCTCCTGTACAACATCAGGTGGGTTCGACCGTACCTGACCACCTACTCCACCGAGCTTCTTGTCCAGACCATGGTCACCTCACGCCTGGACTACTGCAACTCCCTGCTCGCAAGCCTACCAGCCCGCGCCATTCTGCCTCTTCAACTGATCCAGAACGCAGCTGCCCGGCTTGTGTTCAACCTCCCGAAATTTTCACATCACCGGGGCTTTTCCACCCTAGCTCCTCAGTGGTGGAACGAACTCCCCGTTCCCCTACGTTCTACTCCAACACTGCCTGTGTTGCGTTGTGGCCTGAAGACACACCTCTTCAGACTCTACCTTGGCTGATATACTAATCTAGGACCTTTTCTCATGGTACTTATTCCCTGTGTTTTCTTGTCTGTTTGTTATAGTTTATAACCGTATTTAGAATAGAATTATAGTATAGCTGATTTACCTACAGCTTACTGTGAACTACATTCAATGTTCATTACTAGGGATAGCTGCTACGTTATGTGAAAGATGTGCTTTGTCTTATCTGTTCTGTAGTTACTTCGATGACCTTTCTGTATGCACTTATTGTATGTCGCTTTGGATAAAAGCATCTGCTAAATGACTGTAATGTAATGTAATATAAACTCAGAACTGCACACTTACTGCAGCACCTAAACGTCAGTACTGCACACTTGCTGTTGTACATAAACCCCTTCCTGCCCCTATTGAGCCGTGTAGACAAATCTGAGGGAGTGCTTTCAGCACGGCGGATCCACAGACGGGCAGCCCTGCTCATTTCCTCTGGGCCCGTGCACTTCCTTTTTGCACTTGTGTTTTATTCAGGTTTTGTATGACCGCATTGTTACCCAGTACTGTTCCTGTACAGAGCAGCTCCGCAGCACACAAAGCTGTCTGCGGTTGTGTGGTTTTTTTCCCACTTTGTTCAGACCGGGGGAGAGCGGAGAGGGCTACAGTTGGAGAAAGGATCACGGTGCAGACAGTGCCACGGTGGGGAGCCGAACCCTAGGCCACACTGTGTGTAGGCTCAGAGTCGGCCCCCAGCAAGGCCTCCCGCAGTCTCCCCCGGTTTGCGGTTTTGATACACTTGTAGAGTGCTGATCTGCCTCAGTGTGTTTATGCTAATAGCCTCTCAGGAGGCTCAGCTAAAGCCATAATGGCATGTGGCATAACAGTGAATTTAAGGTAAGGCAACTGTGAATGAGAAGCCATTCAAGTGCTTAATTACATCATGCAATGTTATCCCATCTGGGGTACAGTATATCATCTTCCCTGAGGTGTGCGTGCGTGTATCCGTTTGTTCAAGATTGGGCTAGCTTTCCACGAGCAACTCATTTGACCCAATGAAAGCACAGTGCTTGCTCATTTCTACTGCTTAAGTGTTGTTTACAGTAGACTCAATTACTGTTTTTCATTATCATCATTATTAGTGTTACGGGGTTTTTTTAATCAGTAATTTAGGATCATTTGGGGCTTGAGTCATGTGAATGTGCCATTTCCATGACGTCTCATGGCCGTGTAGGTACAGTGGGGTGCAAAAATTTGGGCACCCCTGGTCAAAATGCCTTTTACAGTTAATATGCAAGTGAACATAAGCTAACCTGACCTCTAAATGGTACAAAGTTAAACATGACACATTTCTTCACATTTTAAAGGGTCATTCCATGTCAAATCAACCGGTTTTCTGAAAAGTTCCTGTATGACCCTCTCAGATTTATAATAATAAATCATAATAATAGATCATAATAATCCATTGTGTGAAAAATGAACACACACAAAAAATTAGCCTCATACGACATGTCGTTTCCGAGATATGACCTCCTGAAATTTGCTCAAAACCTCCATCTTTCACGCTCGCGAGTCGCGAATGTGATTTTTTCCGACTTTGGAAGCTTATAACTTGGGATTGGTAACAGCTATAGAGCTGAAACTTGGTATCCTAACTTACTTTCTTCCAAATTGCAAGAATATGACATCAGATTACTTGTACCCCCTTTTCAAGTAGCCACTTTGTTCAGTCGCACATGTTTTTGGTGATTTTCGAGGTCACCCTGTGCCCATAGGAGTGGACATATACATCCCATATCACAGATATATTATCTATAGGTGTATGTCAAGCACAGGCTAATCAATTAATTTGTAAAGGAATGACATCCATCCAAAGTTGGGTCCGGGTGAAAAAAAGTCAAAAACACAACCATCCGTCTTGTCAATGGATCACCATGTGGACAGTTAAAACATTTTCTGAAATTTGCACCAGTTAAACAGATATATTAGATCTACTCATCAACAAAATTTCAGCTTTGGTACTCAACTCCTTCATGGTTAGATAGCATTTTGAAAAGTACACATATTTTAACATATCGGGAATTCACATAAGTCTTAAGAGTTACGTTACTACTTAAGTGTCAAATTATGTATCAGACATCAAATAGAATAGTACATGTACTTTAAACCATACACTATAAATGTTAAATTATCACATATTCTGCCATATAGATGTGTACAGTTTGTCGTTTACTTGATAAATGCTGGCAGTTTGCCTTGAATGTTATTGAAGTCGTTAACAGTCTGTAGTGACGGCCTCCACGTCCCTGCAGCTCTGGAGCACTGATGACACAAACTACGTCCTGGAATGGTACCCAACACTCATTATGGACATCTTGGGGCCAGGAGAATGCATTTTAGTTCTTGGCTCTTCTCATGAACTTTACAAAGACATCATGTTGCTCCTCTGATCGCTCCACGATAGTGCCAATGTTCACTGATGGGATCTCAATTCTTGAATGATAGAGCTAGAATGAAATTGACCAAATATTGTTGCCAGGTAATGGGAAATCCCATCATTGCGTAATGGGTTATCCCTGTATTTACCTGACATGGGAAAATCCCACATCTAACCTTAGCTCTAGGCTCTGTTCAAAACAAATAGCAATGTTGACATTTTTCTCTTCAAACTCAAACACATAAGCCCAGTTTATAGTCCAGCGACAGAGTGTCGCTCGACTGAAATCGCAGGACTTTCATAAACATTCTATTGTCGCGCTACATACACTGTGGTCGTTGTCGTTCGCAAAAAGTATAAACGCACTCCAGCGACATTCCAGCGACAGTTTACACTCAGGGGACAATGGAGGAAGAAGCAGCTTTTATAGGCTAGCCTACATCTCATTATGTCTTCTGCTTTACCCCTTTTTTTGTCGGAGGTCTCTGAAATAAAGTTTATAAATGTCCATTTCGAGGGCACCGTATATTGTTTGAAATATCATTCACTGCGTCTTTCACACACTTGTAGGATGTGGGTTTTGAACGAGGTAGCAAATAAAACATTCAACATCGATGCAACTCATATTAAACGTTATTTAGTAGGAAAACACGGAGGGCATAGCCTAGCCTACGTTCGAGATGTAAATAGCTAGTTACAAGACGGGACTCATTGGGGGACCAGCCTACAATTATCTAGTTAGAGAATGAGGTTCAAGAATGTGGAGTAGCCTATTTCACTCGCTATCAGAATGCCACGGATCAGATGGGCTGTCACGGAGTCGTTGCACAAAGTTTAATCTGGCAAATCTAAGTTAGTTACTGTGAAAGCAAATAACTTTGCAATGCATTCGCAGGCGCCTACAATGCTACAAATGTGTAGTCAAGCTGAAAATGTGTCTTTGTAACCATTCACAATAGCCTACAGACTAATGGACTATCATAGGCTAAATTGTAGCATTGGAAGCGAGCTGCTTCTTGTTTTGGATTGTAACGTTTTCTCAACCTCCAGCAAAGCATCAATCGGTGAAATGACATCGTTATTATTATTAGGCTATTTATAATAATAATATTAAATTGTGCTCATTTATAATGATATTCAAGCGCTTGCTAGGTAGGTAAGCTATGGGTAGGTAAGCTATGGGTAGGTAAGCCGACCCTATGGCTGCACGCACAAATTTTTCCAACAGAAATCTGTACATTAACAGTTAGCTTATGTGCTAGCTAGTAAGTTGACAGCTCGACCGAAGCCTCCGCTGTCCGAGACAAACGTTACCATAACAACAGAGGCAGCGACAGGGTCAAAGTTGAATTTATTTTATGTCTCAGCGACATCTTCAGCGACCGTCGCAGCGACCACAGGACAACAGTCGCCCGAAGTATAAACCAAATGTCGCTGCGACCAGCGACATCCATGGCACGTCGTCGGTTGCAGCGACACTCTGTCGCTGGACTATAAACTGGCCTTTACTGTATAAACTGAAGAAATTTTTCAAGATTTAACTTCACTTTAAATTATTGAACTAATATTTAGTTGCATTACCATTGTTTTTGATAACTGCTGCGTATCTGCATTGCATCGAGTCAACCAACTTCTGGCACCTAGAAACAGGTATTTCAGCCCAGGATGAACAAACTACATTCCACAGTTCCTGTGAATTTTTGAGTTTTGCTTCAGAAACTGCATTTTTAATGTCACCCCACAAGTTTTCAATGGGGTTGAGGTCGGGGGATTGAGCTGGCCACTCCATTACCTCAATCCTTTTTGTCTGGAACCAAGATGTTGCTCGCTTACTCGTGTGTTTGGGGTCGTTGTCTTGTTGAAACACCCATTTCAGGGGCATTTCCTCTTCGGCATACGGCAACATAATCTCCAAGTATTTTGATGTATTCAAACTGATCCATGATCCCTGGTATACGATAAATAGGCCCAACACCGTAGTATGAAAAACATCCCCTTAATCAATAATTAGATTATTATGGATTATAATTACTACTACTTCAATTTACCATCAAAGCACTAATAACTAATAAATCATAAGGGTTGGAGGTTTGGCATTCTATTGATTCAGTTTGACTCGGCTCTCATGCTCATATGACATCAAAACAGACACCAGATTTAACAAAAATAGATTTATTAAACAAGGAAAAACAAGAATACTACATTCTACAAAATGGAAGTATTGTGTGCGTACTGGAGCATTTGTGCAAGTATGCATAGGTGTGTGTGTGTGTGTGTGTGCGTGCGTGCTGGCTCTGTTCTGTGGTCATATGTCTTGAGACAAGCTAACCTGTTGCTATAGCAGGGAGCCCCATGCAGGATTCAGGCGTGGAGCTTGCGTCTCTCCGTGGCTTGCAGATGTGGAGAGGGAACTAAGAAATGGCTGTCCACAGAGAGTTGGCAAAGCCTCTGCAGCTGTGCTGCTGGCGCAAAAAGAAGAGTAAAATGGGGAAAGGAAGACTGGAATATCTTCAGTTTTATTAGAGGTTTTAGGCCTTTTCGAGCTACAGGATTGGTTCACTGTAACTACTGACATCACGCTGGGGCGGTGGTGTAAACGTCACTAATGTTTCCTGTGGAATGTCTGGAAATGTAGTCCGTTGTCCCTACAGTATCAAAATAAGGCCAAGTTACAACAAACAATACTGGCTACCTTAGCTTACAGAAATTAAACAAACTCTATTCCAAAGCAACGCTACCCAATGTTTCCCAAATTATTTAATGTAACTTGGCCCTGTTTTTTTCATTTTATAGAATGTAGTCATTCAAAATTTATGTGAAAGTGTGCAGGCGATGTCGCATCTTCCTTCAAGTGGCTTAGCGACAGACTGAGCTGTAGTTAGTGTGCTGTCTGGGGTTAATGGTTACTAAAGTCTGAGGCTTTTTATGGCCTGCCTTGTTGTCATGTATCTATCAGACTCATGAACCGATATTATGTGCGGTTTGCATGTGAAATGATAGAGAATGCATTTCAGAAATATAAATGAGCTTCCCAGCTGTAAAAGCAATAGTTAAACGTTTTTGGCAATTGTTACTTAGCAAGCACGCTAGCTTCTACACCCAACAAAGATGGCTTCTACACCCAACAAATATTGTAGCGATTATTCTATTGGGTGACATAGCATCACATGCACTTCCTTATATGTCCAAAAGCATGATGTGTTCACATCCTTATGTCAATTAAAAGCATTATGTGTGTACAGCATCCATTTTGCCTGTATCCTGCATTTGGCTACTTTTTGACCAGACTACTTTGATCAGATGTTTTTATCCAATGGGGAGAATTATTCTTTGACGGCATGGAGCATTTTTGATGACGAAATCAAGAATTAGAATAAGAAGAAGAAGAAATAATACCCCAAATAACCTAAGTTTGGTGCTTTATCGTGTGGTTGTGTGAAGTTGTACCTGAATTATGTGTGGCTTAGTTATTTCTGTAGGAAACCCTGAAAAGTGTCGAACTCTCTGTGCCGTATAGGTGTGGGGCATGCCTAATTGCTCCACCAATTGTCGTCTTGTCGCCTGGTTTTACGTGTCTGTCCGTGGTTTAGAAGCTAACCATGGTCGTGAATGGTTCGCTCGGTTCCGTTTTTCTGTGGTCAGATGCTGTGAGACAAGCTAACCTGTTGCTATAGCAGTGAGCACCATGCAGGATTCTATGGTAGGCCGAACAGTTCAAAAGCCGACGCAAACTAGACACCACATATCCAGTTGGACAGCCCGCGCCACCCAGCTGGATAGCGCGCGCCTCCCAGTTGGACACCCCGCGCCACCCAGTTGGACACCCCGCGCCACCCAGTTGGACACCCCACGCCACCCAGTTGGACAGCTCGCATCAAATTTGATGTCGCTGATTGGACAGGAATTCACTAATAATTAATGTAATGAATGTACGTAAAACCAATGTTTGTAGGGTCATTTGAATCATAACGATAATCAACGTTTTTCGTTATTTGCCATTTTAATTTTCACACTAATTCCAAAGACATAGAACGATATTTGGAAGAACTTAACCAATTTTTAGTTTAGTAATATGGGAAACAGTCATTGAACATTAGCAGAGACTGGTCTGAATGCAGACATGAAGGAGCAAACACTATTGTTTTAAATAAAATAAGTGTAATTAATCACATTCGTAAAATGAAATAGGCCTAGTTATTTCAAAGCGCCGTTTTCTGCTACCGTATTTTTAAAACAAATTTGGAGTATATTTTAGTTGGAATACAACAGCAAAAATTAAACAACAGGCTAAATATGCAATTTATTTAAAAGAATAATCCCTGTTCTTTCATATATATTTTGCTAGCTTCCATGTTGCTCTTGTGTTCTCTAGCCTGTGTTGTCCAAGCCTGAAATGGGTAGGCTCACTCAACCCATCTACGGTTTGCCCGCATAAAATATGGGTTTCCACCTTTTCGAAGGTATGCGGACGTATAATGTTATGATACCGGAAATCTAGATTATATAGGTTTTTTGTTTTCAAACGTTTTCCAACATAATTCATTCAAACGCAGCAAACATATTTTATTTCTCCCTCTCTCTGCTACTACTCTCGATTTCTGAGGCTGCGGGGAAAGCAAGTAGCTAGCCTAGCGGCATCAGGACTAACCACAAAGACGCAGTAACCCACAAGATACCCATCAACTATCTAACGTTAATTAACCTAACTAACAGTTAAATGGTTATGACTGGACAATGTTAATGTTTATGCAATTTTGATAATTAGATAATGTTCCATGACGTATTAAGTTGAATAGCGCATCGCTCCCCAGTTCGACATCCCGTGCCATCCAGTTGGATAGCGCAGAGCTACCCAGTTGCATCGCTCGCGCTGCCCAACTGGATATGTGGAGATGTTCAATGGGTATCTCGCGATGTCCACTGGGTGGCGCAGGATGACTGGATAGGTAGTGTCTTGTTCACTGGATATATCTCGCTTAAAAACTGGGTAGCGCAGAGCAACTGGATATACGGTGTCTAGTTTGCGTCGGCTTTTGAACTGTTCGGCGCGCTATCTAACTGGATATACGGTGTCTACTTTGCGCCTGCTTTTGAACTGTTCGGCCTACCATAGGATTCAGGCGTGGAGCACACACACACCCACACACACACACACACACACACACAATATAAAAAGTTATGTTATAAACCGTTCCGAGGTCTACCTTGTGGGGCTTCCTTTTCTCTGATTGGGTGGCATGTTCATGTTCTCTGATTGGATGGCTTGTTCATGTTCTCTGATTGGGTGGCTTGTTCATGTTCTTTGATCGGGAGGCGTGTTCCTCTTCTCTGATTGGGGGGCGTGTTCTGTTCTCTGATTGGCAGATAAGACTATAAAGTTGTGGAAGATCAGTGAACGAGACAAGAGGCCTGAGGGGTACAATCTAAAGGAAGAGGACGGCCGCTACAGAGACCTCTCAACCGTCACAACGCTAAGGGTAAAGAGGCATCTTTATTAATAAATATCATTCCACATAGTCTCAATAACAAATATCAATACATTTTTAGTTTAATCAGTGCATAGGCACTATTGAGACACCTTCACTGTCATAGGGCAAAGAAGGACATAATTTAGAAATGTTATTACTGTCATCATTATTATTAATCTTTCTCACAATGCTTATCTCTAACTGTGTTGGTTTCTGATGTCCATCTTGCCATGATAGGTTTGAAGCAGCCAAGTTGACAATGTTCTGTTGATTATTTCCTATTGTTATTAAGATGCTTTATCAATATACAACAATGCAAGGATGTCATCAGTAGAGGGGCAGACGACCTGGAATTGGCAAGTTACTGTTGATACTGCCGTTACCATAGTTGTGGTTACCATGTGACCCATAGCCACTGCCCTTGCCTGCAGGTGCCAGTGTTCAGACCCATGGATCTGATGGTGGAGGCCAGTCCCCGGCGAGTGTTTGCTAATGCCCACACCTACCACATCAACTCCATCTCCGTCAACAGCGACTACGAGACCTACCTGTCCACAGACGACCTGCGAATCAACCTCTGGCACCTGGAGATCACCGACCGCAGCTTCAGTATCCTGGAGGGAGAGGTGGATGGAGAGGAAGGGATGGGAGGAGATAAATTAATACAAAGGGGAGCGACTGAGTGAGAGAGAAGGGGGCGAGGGATGGATGGCAAAAGAGGCATAATGATGGAGGGAGGAAGGCAGAGACTGAAGGAGCGAGGGAAGACGAGATGAAGGAGGTGGAGCAAGATGGAGAGGGCGCGGGTGAAGAGAGAGAGTGAGACCGGGTGGGGGGAGAGAGAAAGTGAGATGGATAGGGAGGAAGAGAGAGAGGGGGGTGGAGAAGCTCTGCCTGAGGCTTTCTCAGGCCATGATGCTGATGGAACAGATACGATGCTCCTCTGAGCTCAGTGTTGAAGCTCTGTGTTAATGCTCAGCTAAAACACCCATGAGAAGATGTGGAAGAAGGTAAGAAAAAATGTGAGCTCGCTTTTGACCCCTTGACCCCAGTCCTCTCCCAGACATCGTGGACATTAAGCCTGCCAACATGGAGGAGCTGACGGAGGTGATCACAGCCGCCGAGTTCCACCCAAACCAGTGCAACACCTTTGTCTACAGCAGCAGCAAGGGCACCATCCGCCTGTGTGACATGAGGGCATCTGCGCTCTGCGACAAGCACTCCAAATGTGAGTGCCTGCCTCTTCTGCCCCCTACCTGCGGGGAGGACTAAATAAACCACCACATATCTGCATAGGCACAGACCCCAGTTTCCCTAAAGGGTCTCAGCTTTTGAAAAGTAAAATTCAGGACTTTAATGTTCTGAAATGACAGAATCCTGACAAAGATGCATTTCAAGATGAAAAGTACTTGAGTACTTGAATCTGTAAATCTGGGAACCATCCATTTTTTCAGCAGGTTATACTCGCAGGTTTTTGCGAAATGGAAACATGATTAGGTGCATTCCAGTCAGGTGACTGTGGTTCTCTGGTTGTGATTGGCTAGTGTTCGAGGAGCCGGAGGACCCCAGCAATCGCTCCTTCTTCTCCGAGATCATCTCGTCTATCTCAGATGTCAAGTTCAGCCACAACGGCCGATATCTGATGACACGCGACTACCTGTCCATCAAGATCTGGGACCTCAACATGGAGAACCGGCCTGTTGAAACCTATCAGGTGAGGCCACAGGGGTTGCCATGGAGATGACTGTGGACTTCCAACTTATTTTTCTGTAATCTGTACATCAGGTCTTGGTTGAGAGGTTATAGTTCAGTTTTAAAAATAAATGCTCTGGGGATGTGTTGAGTTTCCATTTTTCCTGTTTTTGCCATTAATATTACATATACTGTACATCTGTGGCTATGGCAATGATGTCGCAACATGTGTCTGTCTGTTGTGAGGGACAGTTTAATCATATCACCAACAGGGGGAGCTCTTTGATAAGAATATGTTTATTGCAATAATGAGTTATATTCTGTTATTTGTTACCATAGTGAAGTTTGAAGGTTTCCTAGTGGTGTTTTAAGACGATTGATTTTGGTGGTTACATTTTGGCTGCTTAATGACTTATGGGCTTGCATGTATTTCTGTATTTCAGACAAGTTCTTGCCCTGTCTGTTTTATCATATAAACGTGTCTAAGTGCTAATGTTTCACTCAAGGGCCTAATGAGACTGGACATTGATTTGAACTTTTACAATTAGGCTACACCTAATTTGAGAAAGATGAAAAATTATTTTCGCAATACTTTGAGTGCTTTTTTTCTCTTTTGGAAACAGGTGTACATATAGCCTACATAATGTGACTGGATATAACTCGTTCTATTTTATTTTTGAAGTCCTTTATTTTGAATAAATTAAATATTGTATTTCTGCTTTGAATGAATGGATTTGTTGTATATGGAGGCAGGATTTCAAAACTAGCCTGAGGCTGGGACGGTCGGCTGAGTTCAGAATGTAGTCGTCAGATTTTCTCTGGAAAACTCCCCATGTGTGTGTGTGCGTGTTCGCGGGTGTGTCCATGCGTGTGCGTGTGTGTGCGCGCGTTTGTGTGTGCGTTTGTGTGTACGCTGTGTTCATGTGTACGCTGTGTTCAGAGTTGATGTGGGGTCAGTTGAGTGCAGGCGTGATGTGCGTTCACTCTGCCCAGCACTGACCTTGGGTCATCTCCGTTTTCAGGTGCACGAGTATCTCAGGAGTAAACTGTGCTCCCTCTATGAAAACGACTGCATTTTCGACAAGTTTGAGTGCTGCTGGAACGGTAACGACAGGTGAGGATGTCCCTGAGCGATCAGGACTTGGAAATGCTTGCGAGTCTTTGCTCGAGCGTTTAAAAAAACTTTCCCTGAAGGCAGCCGATGTAAAGACCCCTAATGCAGAGCAGCGCAGAAATGGCAGTTTAGCATGTTGTTTATTGGCCAGTAAGGATTTCCAGCAGACATCAGCAGGCAGTTTGCGAAGCCTCTTGCCTCTTTCCACTAAAAATAATTGAACTAATAATATTCTTTTCTTATTGTTACATAAATGCTTAACCCCTTTGCGCAGATTTTAGAGGGTGCTCTGTTTAAGGCTTTATAACTCCAGGTGTGAGCATCACAAAATAAATGGCTTAAATGAAACAAGACAGGATACCATTTACAATACAAACTTAGATTTGTTTATTTTCATAATGTAAGTCAAAATAAAGTGCCACAAATGCAAAGAAACCTTGGGGGGGGGGGGGATAATATAAGTTTTTCTTTAGTTTGCAACAAAATACTGAGAGCTACATAAGTGAAATCGGTAGTATATATACATTTCCTGGATCATAAACTCCATGTCCACAAGTTTTGCTAAATCTGAGGATGATATGCAGAACTACTAAAGGTCTAAGATGCAAAATATAGCAGTGTACCCTGTTGTCAATTAGTGTCTCAAATCTATCCAAATGGCTAAATTGTGCACTGCTCAAAATAAAGAAAATTATGATGTATTTAACTACAAATCAACAGTTTTGGCTCATAAAACTCACTTTTGCATAATTTTCAAGTGAGAATTACTATATTTTCATCAGTATAGGGGGGGTAGGGGGTATCTATGGGTCCAAAACTCCTATGCAAAACATGTCATAAAATGAATAAAATTTGTTTTGTCCATTATAAAGCATACACATTTGCTCCTTCTGATGGGTTAAGATAAAAAACATTGATATCACAGTGTTACATACACCTAAATATGTTGCCTAATCATTCACTCTTGTACCTCAATAAAACATCACTTTTCCCTGTACTCTACAGTATGTATACTTTTGTCCTGGGATTGCATTTTTTCTGAATGAATTTTTTAAATTTTATTTTAATGTTCCTATTCATAATGACTCCAATGACATTTTTACCTTAATCTACCACATATCAGCACACAGTAAATTGGAATGAGCATTTTTCATGCCCTAAGAGACAAGTATATACGCCATAGCCTATATTATGTACGATAACATGAACATAAAATAGTATTCCACCATCTGCAAAATGCTGCCAAATGTTCTATCCTCAATGAACATCGGTAGCCTACATCAAAAATAAATTTAACGATTGCACTACAGTATGTGAAATGCACTCAAATGCGAAAATAAAATAGGGCTATCAAACATATTGGAAAGCCAGTGCTCGAGTGGAAACACGAATGTACATATGTAGCCAGCGAGGACCAACGGCATTTTAGACGCAAAAATACTTACATATCAGGAAAGGGAAACTCCCCTCCCTAATGCGTTTTCTATAGAGCTTGCGTAATACCACAACAACAACAAAAATTGTTGTTACGCTGGGCTGTAGTAAATTGTTCAAAGCACCCAAAAGACCTGGCATATACTGTTGCTAAGGTTATAATGTACTCTAGCGGTATAAAGTGTTGTATATTTCTCAAACCGATTGTACCACACAATAAATGACCACTGCATTTTGAAAGGAACATCTCGATGTGTAAAAGCAATTGTAGGATTGTATATTTATTTCATATTTAGTAGCATATATTGCTAGTAGAATACATGGTAGAATGAGACAGTACACAGTTTATTTTGCATTTGAGTGAGCAGGGCTTTTCTGGCATACGATCAGACTATTGTTGGGTTTATCTTGTTGCTATGATGTTATTCTAATTTTATATGATGAATAAATATATTTATGAACTCAAACATAGACGCTATTGTCCACTATGTCACGCATGGGTGGGTATACACTAGGTGGGGGTTGCTTGTTAAATGAACTTGCTATGGGGAAATAGTGACACTTAGAAACCATCTACCAATAAATTTAAAACACAGAGTTTATGATTTCCATTAATAGTTTGGCTGCAGTAGCTGCGAATGTCTCAGTTGAGCAAAAAGGTCCCGCTGGCGTCACCTTCTACGCAAAGGTATTAACACATTCACTTATCTCCAGCTCAGCGAGGAGTGTTGCTAAAGGACGCAAGGTCCAGCCTGAGAATCAGTCTGGGGGTTCCAGACACAATGAAGTAGTTCTCTGTGTTTAGAAGAGGCAGATATGACTCCTCCAATCCCCCCCCCCCCCCGCTGGGGCTAGTGCCGTGCGGGGTGAGGAGTCGTTATCAGGCCTTATCGCCGTGCGACAGAGCACGTATGCCGAGGCCGTGCGTCTGGAGGAGAGCGGGCCTACGTGCCCCGAGGTGCTCTGCCGGCTGTGCGAAATTAGCCCCGCTCTGGAGAGGGCAGAGAGCACCACCTTCAGCACGACGGCAGCGCATGCGTGAGGACGTCCTGTACAGCGCGTCGCTAATGCCTGCATAGCCTGGAATGTTATGTTAGTCTCATACTCAAGGTATCAGAAGTCCCATGTAACCGGCTGTCCTTTACACACATACAGTTATGTGGGCCTCTAGCTGCTAAAGGGGGTGGGGCAGGGGAACCCATCTATCAATCTTATTGCTCTCCAGCAACCAGGTCACCATGACACCAGGCACGTCATAGGGAATCCCCACAATAAAAAAATAATAAAAATAAATAAATTCAAAAAACAAATCAATAATACTAAATATAATCCTTTGTGTGTGTAGAATATAAAATCTTATAGATATAAATCCTAGACTCGTATCTGTGTGTGTTTTATTTCTGACTAATATCTTGATAAATTTTCTGGGAAACGTGTTCCACAATTTTGTGCTTGGAATTGTTATCACAATGCAGATTTGGCTCATTATCATTTGCTTTGTCTTCTTCATTTTGCTTTTTTCCTTTTTTGGACCTAATAACTAGTTTATGATGTCTTCCTTGATTTTATTTAGTGTGTGAGTTTTATCTCAGTTTTCGGCACAGTGTTTTGGACATTCATTGGACGAGGGGCATTTTTGAGCTGTCCAATCAGATTGCTGTAACACTCCCAAAGCAAACTCAGGACTGCATAGCGGGTTGAGCCAGTCCAGGTTTTACGAGAAGCACGGCGGACAGCCCAGTGAGTGTAACCCGGCTGACTGTAATAACCTGGACTGGCTCAAACCGCTATGCGTTATCTGCATGCCTGCTGTGCAGTCCTGAGTTTACCGTTGGCCGCGCACGAAATGGAATAGTTTCTGATCGTTTCTCCACCGCCTCCGTATCTCTCTCTCTCTCTCTCTCTCTCTCTCTCTCCCTCTCTCTCCCTCCTCTCAGTGTGGTGATGACGGGGTCCTACAACAACTTCTTCCGGATGTTCGACCGCGGGCAGCGGCGAGACGTGACCCTCGAGGCGTCGCGCGAGAGCAGCCGGCCGCGCTCGGTGCTCAAGCCGCGGAAGGTGTGCGCGGGCGGCAAGCGCAAGAAGGACGAGATCAGCGTGGACAGCCTGGACTTTAACAAGAAGATCCTGCACACGGCCTGGCACCCACAGGATAACGTCATCGCCGTGGCAACCACCAACAACCTCTACATATTCCAGGACAAGCCCAACTAGAGCCCAGAGGGAAAGAGAAAAAAAAAAGATTTTGCGTCCCGTAGCCGACCCCACCGCATCGCCTGCCCCCCTCCGCCCCCGCCCCCTCCCCTGTTATCCCGCCCCCTTATAACTCCTCCCTCCACATCTCAGCCCCTCCCTCTGGAAAGCATAGGGGGATGTGTAACTGATTACACTCACAGGGTCGTCCAGACAGCCTGCGGAGGTTCTTTTTTAATAGTAAAATGCAACAGGAGTCGTTCAGAAGCTTCCCACTTCCTTTGCCTGACTGGTGCCATCAAGACTTATAATTTTATTATTTTTTTAAATGTACATATTTTTATTTTGCGGTTTAAACTCAGTCGTCAAAGTAGCTGTTTTTTTGTCTTTCATTCTTCTTTCTTTCTCATCACTATCAGGTAAGTAACATCACCCCCTTCCCCAATAACCAAGGGGTTCCGGCCTGTCCCACACATTTTTTTCAGACTTTTTTTCTGTAAAAAACCAGGTTGTGAAAGGCGGGCTTTTGTTGCAGTTTGTTCACATCCTTTCAAAAAAAAACAAAAAAAATACAGAACCTGTCCTCAATTCGTCGGTTGGTTTGTATTTGTGTAAGGCGTGGTCAGGGAGGAACCAAAGGTGAGCACTGCGGAGGTGTGGACTGATGGACACTGAGGAGACCGTTGGGTCAGTTTTTAACGATGGTGAGTGCGACTACACGTACTCTCTAACACCCCCCCCCCCCCTTCCCCTAAATGTCCTGTACGTGAATGCCAAGCACAATATGGACTTCCATGCCCCGTCCCCTCCCCCCTCCCCCGGTGCCGTCCGGTTATGTTGGGTGCCTTCGGAGTGTCCGAGCGGAGGATCCGACACGTCTGACGTGACCACACCCCCATCTGGGACGCGCCCAGATTCCCCCGCCCTGGAGAGATTAGGGACTGCGGCCCAGCTGCGTTTGGGCTGCAGTCGCTCCTCCCTTTCTTTTGGCCTTTTTCTACAGTTAAAGAGAATAATGTTGACCAGGAAAAGGTCTCGAAAGATGTTTATCGTATTTATAAACTGTACAAATATCTCACCTTGGAATGGTTTCTTGTTTTGCTTATTTTTAAACAAAGTTTTCCCCTCTTTCTCTCTCTCTCTCTCTCTCTGTTTCTGTTAAAGCACCTCAGAATGACATGTACATGTTAGGGAATTAATGTGCAGAGTTTATTTTTGTATGACGGTGTAACGGGAGTGAGAGACTCATTTCCCATGACCCTGCTCTGCGTGGCCAGGCTTGCCAGCAATCACCATTGTGTGTCAGCTGTCATTAAAAGTGACTCTCTTTATTTTTCCCAAGTCAGTACTGAAGTGGCTTTCTCTGTGGGGACTGACGCTTTAGTCCGATCCTCTGATTCGGGGCCAGGTTTGTGACCGTTTGCGTCTTTCACCGCAACTGCCTATCCAGGCACTGGCTTGCGCATCATAAAGGGTGTGTGTGTGTGTGTGTGTGGGGTGAGTGCGTGTGCCT
>CM056386.1:36821057-36921694 GCA_029718625.1 Synaphobranchus kaupii
ACATCGCTGTCAAAACAAAATGGAGGAAAAAACCACTCTTCCAGATGCCTTGCGACTTGAGCCGGGCAAATGAACATTAATGTAGCTGTCAGAGGGGAACAATGACAAAGACTGCAACTCAGGAAGGAACTGCTTTACCGTGTCAGGATGGTGCGTTGTGCGTATAAATGTTGCAAAAAAAAATAAAAAATGCAGAAAGAACAATAAGGTTTAAGCAACAAATATTTACATATTTTATTCATGAAAACAGGCAGAAATTGAGTGGAGGTGTTTCTAACATGTGAGACCCATAACTTGATACAGTGATTTGTAGGGTGCATCCCAATACTTGAAAAATGCATCCTCCTTTCCTCCACTACCACCTCCTCTCCTCTGTGCCCCAGAAACTGATATTTGTGTCCTAATATAATGTTGCTGATTACATATTAATGGTTACATATAAATTAATGTCTCAACGCAAACCACAATGTCAGGTACATTGTATACTGTACATGCAACTACTAGTACTTGGAATGTACAGGCAGTTTTGCATACTTCCGGGTTGGAGACGAGTGGAGGAAAGGAGGTGAGGAGTGAAGAATATTGGGACGCACCCGTAGTGAGGCCATTCTAGGAAGGGAAGTGACCTCTGAACTCACAGGAAGTGAGTCAAAGAGGACTAATAGGTTGCGCCAAGCTTGTTAGCATGGTCACCATATAACTTTATGAACTTAGCATAGCAGCCTTGCTCACTGCAATGCATGGTGTTTGAATATGCAGCATAATAAATGGTTGGCTATCTGCCTATTGGTGAAAATACGTGCTTCTTTTATAATTATCAGCAATCTGCAGGAATTTATTTGTGTCTCTAGGGTTACCAGATAAAATAGTTTTTTTTTTGTTATTTTATGCAACCCTAGAAAATAGGAAGAAAAGAGGCTGTTAAAAATGTCTGTCGTTTATCAGCATGAACTTACACTCAGAATGAGAAACATCTAATTTAGGTAAAATTATTCAAAGAAAATAAAATACAAATATTTTCTCAATAAAACGTGTCACATTTATTAGCAATGCTAGAAATAGCTGCAAACAAAACCTAATTGAAGTTTATTCCCATTCATATTTTACATATTTGATTTGAAGCACATCTGCATCTTCAGGAATTATTATGTGGTCATTTTCAACTTTCATTGGGGTATAAATATGAGGTAACACACAGGCCAAAACCCCATCGACATGGGGGAAGATCAGAGAACACACAAATGGAATGAAACAAAAGCCTGTTGACCTTCATAAATCAGGAAATGGCCATAGAAAAATAGCTCCATGTTTGAAACTAGCAATTTCGACCATTAGAGCAATAAATAAGATGTTTGAAGCAACTGGAGATCTGATGAACCTGCCTGGAAGAGGACTTAAGGTAGCTTGCCCACACACAGTGAGGAGGATGGTTTGAGAGGCAAAAATTGCTCCAAGGATCACAGTTGGAGAATTGCAGAAGTTGGTTGCATCGTGGGGTCGCCAGGTCTCCAAAAGAACAATTATACACCACCTGTATGCCAACACAATATTAAGAAGACTCTTAATGATTTACAGTTTCTCGATTGCTAAGACGCGCTTAATGAAACTGGGATCCACTTGATCTTCATCAGCACCTTCTTAGCACAGCAGAAGTCTTCTCTTGTAAATGTGTTAACACTTTTTCATTGGTTTCACACATTTTTCACACCCTTTTTCTAAACAGGTACCACAGATCTCATAGAAAAACCCAAAACTCTATTGGATTAACTGTCACGATCCAACACACTAGCAGAACCCAAATGCACGACCAGGAGACAGGGAAACGGTACAGAGTATTTATTAAAGAAGCTTGGGGCAGTCCCAAGCTGTACATGGGTTAGACACAAAGAAAACAACAAAGGTGGAAGTCCTTTAGCTTGGCAACTTGCTCCAAGCCGGAGCTGGACTTGTGTTCCAAACCGGAACTGGACTGGAACTGGACCGGGAGGTCCAACAGGAACGGGTACAGGAAAACAGCGGTACGTCCCAAGCCGGAACTGGACTTGGGTTCCGAACCGGAACTGGACTGGAACTGGACCGGGAGGTCCAACAGGAACGGGTACAGGAAAACAGCGGTACGTCCCAAGCCGGAACTGGACTTGGTTCCGAACCGGAACTGGAACTGGACCGGGAGGTCCAACAGGAACTGGAACACTGGAAACAGCGGTTCGTTCCAAGCCGGAACTGGACTTGGGTTCCGAACCGGAACTGGACTGGAACTGGACCGGGAGGTCCAACAGGAACTGGTACAGGAAACAGCGGTTCGTTCCAAGCCGGAACTGGACTTGGGTTCCGAACCGGAACTGGACTGGAACTGGACTAGGTACTGGGAAGCAGAGGTAGAGGATTAGGTGGAACACGAACAGGGTAAGCAGAGTGGTGAAGCCCTAGTAAGCCCGGTCTGGGAGCTGGACCACAGCGGAGCCTGGAACCGACACTGCAGCAAGGTGGGTGCCACGGCCAGACAGGAACCACTGGAGGGTCCAGAGACTGTTAACCCAGCTGAGGGTGCGCCGTTGGAAGGAGCTGAGGTACTGCAACCACACGCACAGGGAACTGCTGCAGGCTGGACGGAGCTGTGGTGGGTAAGGCACAAACAAACAAAAACAAAGGAGCAAAACAGGGTAGCAGAGGCAGGGACTGAAACAAACACTAACCAGCGGGTAGAATGCACAGAGTAGTAAAAGGAATACTAAGAACTACTTAGATTTGCGCGGACAGGACTAGAAACCAGAGACCAACACCAAACGAAGTACGTTAACGAACTGGCGCTGAATAGCAGCCAGTCGGGGGTTTAAGTAGGGGAGTGAAATTGGAACCAATAAGGAAATGGTGAGGAATGTAACCGCGGGTGATTGAATAATTAACAGGTGAAACCAAAGTGGAAGCACAGAGTGAAACAAACGGAGGGGGACACGCCCAGCCTTAAGCAAGGGGGAAAACATGGACAAGGGAATCAAACAAGATACGGAGGGACATGGCAAAAACAAGGAAAACGGACAGGAAGGGAGCGGAATGTTACATTAACTGTGTTAAACAAAAGGAAAACATCTATTCACAGCTGATAGAAATTACTTGCATAATTATGAATCTCTAATGCACCTGTGTGAAACTCCTTTGCACAACTCTTCAATCAGCAATCAGTCTTTATCCATCTATAAAAGATGCCACCTCTGTGTTGCTATTTGCAAGCATGGATCGAAGAGGCCAAGGCACGTAGGGAGAGTAAGAGGCTATGTGGTGAAGAAGCCGCAGCAAGAGGAGAAAATACAGCTCAAGTTTCAAATGAAATTCGGGCAACAATTATTGACCGTGTCATCAATCATGGCTTGTCCTTTAGGGAGGCTGGACAAAGGGTCCGACTCATTCTGAGTCGGAGCACTGTGGCATCTATTGTCAGACTTTTTCGGATAGAATAGGTAAGTTACAATGTTACTGTATACCACTGTGTATTTCAGCTTTACTGTATTGCCCTGTTGGCAGAACAAATTGTGTCTACAGTAATGCAGTTGTTTCATCAATCCCATTTATGTGACTGTCATAATGTCAATTTCGACATGCTTTTTGTCTGAATGGACAAATGTGTTCAAGCAAATGAGAAACTGTAAGGCATACCTCAAAATCAACACAAAAATGGTTCACTGGCCACAGAATCAAGCTTTTGCAATAGCAGTCCCAGTCCCCTGACCTGAACCCCATTGTAAACCTGTGCCTAAGCTGAAGAGGGAAGTCCACAAGTGAGGACCAAGGATCTGGAAAGATTCTGTGTGGAGGAATGGTCTCAAATCCCTTGCTATGCGTTCTCCAAACTCATCAAACATTACAGGAGAAGACTTATCCTGGCAAAGGGGGGGTGCACAAAGTACTAAATACAGGGATGCCAATAATTGTGTCACATCTTCTTCAAAGTAAAAATTATCTTAAATATTTATTTTTTCCTCTGAACAATGGTATCACAATTAAACTATATAATTTTCCAATATTTCTGAGCATAAAATAACAATAAACTGAATTTAATCCCGTACTTTTTATTCATATTAATTGAGGTTGCCAATAATTCTGGTGGGCACTGTATATATGTGCATTTATAATGATGCCTGCATGCGCTTCTGCATATATGCATATGTATTACATGTACACATGTTCTGTATGTATGTATGCATGCATGCAGGTCTGTGTCAGCATCTCCACGGTGACAGCCGTGTAGAGTATGATTATTGAGCGGGTGACCTCCCGGCGACCCCGCCAATGTGCGAGTAAAGGGCAGGGAATTGCGGCATTCGGCGGCGTGACGGCCATCAGAGCCGTCACCATGGTGATGGATGAGAGCAGCCGTTATTAAAGCTGAATTTGGGGGAGGGGGGTGGGGGGTGCGGTGTAAATGATGGCGCAAATGGGGGCTCGGCACAGACTGGGGAGCCGGATGGCATGGCATCACTGTCATCAGTCTTTATTACTCTCCTGGGGGAGAGAGAAAGAGAGAGAGAGAGTGGGTGAGAGGGAGGGAGAGAGAAATGGAGAGAGAGAGAGGTGAGAGGGAGGGAGAGAGAAATGGAGAGAGATGATAGGGAGAGAGAGAATGATCGAGAGATGGAGAGAGAGGAAAGGACAAAGGGAATGAGGGAAAAGAGAATGGAAAAAGGGAAAGAAAGGGAGTGAGATTTGAGATTTAAAAACTCCTTTATTTACCTTTTTTCCATAAAAGTCAGTTCATCACACCATGTTCACAAATCGCACATAAATCAGCAGAACAACTGTTATCATTGTCTGGTAAAAACACACCTTTTATACGTGTATGAGGATCTCCTGCTCACTATAAGAGCTCTCCCTGTACGAGGATCTCCTGCTCACTATAAGAGCTCTCCCTGTACGAGGATCTCCTGCTCACTATAAGAGCTCTCCCTGTACGAGGATCTCCTGCTCACTATAAGAGCGTTCCCTGTATGAGGATCTCCTGCTCACTATAAGAGCTCTCCCTGTACGAGGATCTCCTGCTCACTATAAGAGCGCTCCCTGTACGAGGATCTCCTGCTCACTATAAGAGCGCTCCCTGTACGAGGATCACCTGCTCGCTATAAGAGCGCTCCCTGTACGAGGATCTCCTGCTCACTATAAGAGCTCTCCCTGTACGAGGATCACCTGCTCACTATAAGAGCTCTCCCTGTACGAGGATCACCTGCTCACTATAAGAGCTCTCCCTGTACGAGGATCTCCTGCTCGCTATAAGAGCGCTCCCTGTACGAGGATCTCGTGCTCACTATAAGAGCGCTCCCTGTACGAGGATCTCCTGCTCACTATAAGAGCTCTCCCTGTACGAGGATCTCCTGCTCACTATAAGAGCTCTCCCTGTACGAGGATCTCCTGCTCACTATAAGAGCGTTCCCTGTATGAGGATCTCCTGCTCACTATAAGAGCTCTCCCTGTACGAGGATCTCCTGCTCACTATAAGAGCGCTCCCTGTACGAGGATCTCCTGCTCACTATAAGAGCGCTCCCTGTACGAGGATCACCTGCTCGCTATAAGAGCGCTCCCTGTACGAGGATCTCCTGCTCACTATAAGAGCTCTCCCTGTACGAGGATCACCTGCTCACTATAAGAGCTCTCCCTGTACGAGGATCACCTGCTCACTATAAGAGCTCTCCCTGTACGAGGATCTCCTGCTCGCTATAAGAGCGCTCCCTGTACGAGGATCTCGTGCTCACTATAAGAGCGCTCCCTGTACGAGGATCTCCTGCTCACTATAAGAGCGTTCCCTGTATGAGGATCTCCTGCTCGCTATAAGAGCGCTCCCTGTACAAGGATCTCCTGCTCACTATAAGAGCGTTCCCTGTACGAGGATCTCCTGCTCACTATAAGAGCTCTCCCTGTACGAGGATCACCTGCTCACTATAAGAGCTCTCCCTGTACGAGGATCACCTGCTCACTATAAGAGCTCTCCCTGTACGAGGATCTCCTGCTCGCTATAAGAGCGCTCCCTGTACGAGGATCTCGTGCTCACTATAAGAGCGCTCCCTGTACGAGGATCTCCTGCTCACTATAAGAGCGTTCCCTGTATGAGGATCTCCTGCTCGCTATAAGAGCGCTCCCTGTACAAGGATCTCCTGCTCACTATAAGAGCGTTCCCTGTACGAGGATCTCCTGCTCACTATAAGAGCTCTCCCTGTACGAGGATCACCTGCTCACTATAAGAGCGCTCCCTGTACGAGGATCTCCTGCTCACTATAAGAGCGTTCCCTGTACGAGGATCTCCTGCTCACTATAAGAGCTCTCCCTGTACGAGGATCACCTGCTCACTATAAGAGCTCTCCCTGTACGAGGATCTCGTGCTCACTATAAGAGCTCTCCCTGTACGAGGATCTCGTGCTCACTGTAAAAGCTCTTCCTGTATGAGGATCTCCTGGTCACTATAAGAACGCTCCCTGTATGACGATCTCCTGCTCACTATAAGAGCGTTCCCTGTATGAGGATCTCCTGCTCGCTATAAGAGCGCTCCCTGTACGAGGATCTCCTGCTCACTATAAGAGCGTTCCCTGTATGAGGATCTCCTGCTCGCTATAAGAGCGCTCCCTGTACAAGGATCTCCTGCTCACTATAAGAGCTCTCCCTGTACAAGGATCTCCTGCTCACTATAAGAGCGTTCCCTGTACGAGGATCTCCTGCTCACTATAAGAGCTCTCCCTGTACGAGGATCACCTGCTCACTATAAGAGCTCTCCCTGTACGAGGATCTCGTGCTCACTGTAAAAGCTCTTCCTGTATGAGGATCTCCTGGTCACTATAAGAACGCTCCCTGTATGACGATCTCCTGCTCACTATAAGAGCGCTCCCTGTACGAGGATCTCCTGCTCACTATAAGAGCTCTCCCTGTACGAGGATCTCGTGCTCACTATAAGAGCTCTCCCTGTACGAGGATCACCTGCTCACTATAAGAGCTCTCCCTGTACGAGGATCTCCTGCTCACTATAAGAGCGCTCCCTGTATGAGGATCTCCTGCTCGCTATAAGAGCGCTCCCTGTATGAGGATCTCCTGCTCACTATAAGAGCTCTCCCTGTACAAGGATCTCCTGCTCACTATAAGAGCGTTCCCTGTACAAGGATCTCCTGCTCACTATAAAAGCTCTTCCTGTATGAGGATCACCTGCTCACTATAAGAGCTCTCCCTGTACGAGGATCTCGTGCTCACTATAAAAGCTCTTCCTGTATGAGGATCTCCTGGTCACTATAAGAACGCTCCCTGTATGACGATCTCCTGCTCACTATAAGAGCGCTCCCTGTACGAGGATCTCCTGCTCACTATAAGAGCGCTCCCTGTACGAGGATCTCCTGCTCACTATAAGAGCTCTCCCTGTACGAGGATCTCCTGCTCGCTATAAGAGCGCTCCCTGTACGAGGATCTCCTGCTCACTATAAGAGCGTTCCCTGTATGAGGATCTCCTGCTCGCTATAAGAGCGCTCCCTGTACGAGGATCTCCTGCTCACTATAAGAGCGTTCCCTGTACAAGGATCTCCTGCTCACTATAAGAGCGCTCCCTGTACGAGGATCTCCGGCTCAATAAAAGAGCTCTCCCTGTACAAGGATCGCCTGCTCACTATCACACCAGTGCTGGCCTCACTACACTGGCTCCCTGTCCACTTTCGAATCAATTTTAAGCTTTTACTTCTTGTTTTTAAAGCCCTAAATGGGCTGGCCCCTCTCTACCTCGCCGAGCTCCTGCACCGCCATGCCCCAACCAGAGCCTTAAGGTCAGCTGACCAGCTGCTGCTGGATGTGCCCAAAACTAGGCTAAAGACCAGAGGTGACCGAGCCTTTGCGGCGGCTGCCCCTAGGCTCTGGAATAGCTTGCCCCTCTATATTAGATCTGCCCAGACCCTAGGGATTTTTAAATCTTCCTTGAAGACCCACTTTTTCTCCCTTGCCTTCGACTCAAGTGGAGCATGACACCCTGGCAATTGTGTGTTTTGTTTTATACTGTTGGTTTTATTCTTTGTCTGCTTGTATTTCATTTGTGTAATGTATTTGATTATTTTATTTTATTTATTATTTTATTTATTATTGTACAGCACTTTGGTTCGACCGCAGTCGTTTTTAAATGTGCTCTATAAATAAACTTTGACTTGACTTGACTTGACTATAAGAACTCCCCCCATACGAGGATCTCCTGTTCACTGTGTGAACGAGTGTGCACATGCAGCTCTTTGAGCAAGCAGATCTCCTCCACTATGCACTGTATTAATCACCCCTTTTCCTTTTCTCTTAATAATTTGTTTGTGTATTGACGTCGGAGTAAATGTCTCTCCCGGTTTCTGGAAGTTTCCATCTTCATTATGGCTACAGCGCTCCTCATGGGTGACCAGCACCACCCCCCACAACCTTAGTCTTCCTGTTTTCCTGTCTCCTTGACAACCTTGCCCACCACCTCTACCTCCACATGTGAGTTACTGTGTGCCTTAGTTCTGTTTTCTTTTTTCTTTCTGGTTAATTAAGGGACGGTGTTGTGCCATTTTGCGTAAAGATGTTAGTCTAACCAGGGCAAAGCTACCTGCTTCGTTTTGTGCTTTACTAGAATGACTTCACAATATAGAGAATAGCCAAAAAGGATCACGCTTGCAGGCTTTCTGATGAACTCAGGATGAGTAAGATGCTTTTTTTTGCAGAACTTTTGGTCTTGGATGACCACCCTAGACTGACCACCTCTCCAGGTGGGATGTGCGTCATATCTTGGACTCCTTAATGGTCCAGTCTGGTATTCTCACTGGTCCGGTCTGTAGTCCTCACTGGTCCTGTCTGTAGTCCTCACTGGTCCGGTCTGTAGTCCTCACTGGTCCGGTCTGTAGTCCTCATTGGTCCGGTCTGTAGTCCTCATTGGTCCGATCTGTAGTCCTCACTGGTCCGGTCTGTAGTCCTCATTGGTCAGGTCTGTAGTCCTGACTGGTCCGGTCTGGAGTCCTCATTGGTCCGGTCATTAGTCCTCACTGGTCCAGTCTGTAGTCCTCATTGGTCCAGTCTGGAGTCCTCATTGGTCCGGTCTGTCTTCCTCACTGGTCCGGTCTGGAGTCCTTATTGGTCCGGTCTGGTGTCCTGACTGGTCCGGTCTGGAGTCCTCATTTGTCCGGTCTGGCGTCCTCACTGGTCCGGTCTGTAGTCCTCACTGGTCCGGTCTGGAGTCCTCATTGGTCCAGTCTGGTGTCCTCACTGGTCCGGTCCGGAGTCCTCACTGGTCTGGTCCGGAGTCCTCACTGGTCTGATCTGTAGTCCTCATTGGTCCAGTCTGTAGTCCTCACTGGTCCGGTCTGTAGTCCTCATTGGTCCGGTCTGTAGTCCTCTTTGGTCCGGTCTGTAGTCCTCACTGGTCCAGTCTGTAGTCCTCATTGGTCAGGTCTGTAGTCCTGATTGGTCCGGTCTGGATTCCTCATTTGTCCGGTCTGGCGTCCTCACTGGTCCGGTCTGTAGTCCTCACTGGTCCGGTCTGGAGTCCTTATTGGTCCGGTCTGGTGTCCTGACTGGTCCGGTCTGGAGTCCTCATTTGTCCGGTCTGGCGTCCTCACTGGTCCGGTCTGTAGTCCTCACTGGTCCGGTCTGGAGTCCTCATTGGTCCAGTCTGTAGTCCTCACCGGTCCGGTCTGTAGTCCTCATTGGTCCAGTCTGGAGTCCTCATTGGTCCGGTCTGTCTTCCTCACTGGTCCGGTCTGTAGTCCTCATTGGTCCGGTCTGTAGTCCTCACTGGTCCGGTCTGTAGTCCTCACTGGTCTGGTCTGGAGTCCTTATTGGTCCGGTCTGGTGTCCTCACTGGTCCGGTCCAGAGCCCTCACTGGTCTGGTCCGGAGTCCTCATTGGTCCGGTCTGTAGTCCTCACAGGTCTGGTCTGTAGTCCTCATTGGTCCGGTCTGTAGCCCTCATTGATCTGGTCTGGTGTCCTCACTGCTCCGGTCTGGAGTCCTCATTGGTCCAATCTGTAGTCCTCACCGGTCCGGTCTGGAGTCCTCATTGGTCCGGTCTGTAGTCCTCATTGGTCCGGTCTGGCGTCCTCACTGGTCCAGTCTGGAATCCTCATTGGTCCGGTGTGTGGTCCTCATTAGTCCAGTCTGTAGTCCTCACTGGTCCGGTCTGGAGTCCTCATTGGTCCGGTCTGTAGTCCTCACAGGTGCGGTCTGGAGTCCTCACTGGTCCAGTCTGTAGTCCTCATTGGTCAGGTCTGTAGTCCTGATTGGTCCGGTCTGGATTCCTCATTTGTCCGGTCTGGCGTCCTCACTCGTCCGGTCTGTAGTCCTCACTGGTCCGGTCTGGAGTCCTTATTGGTCCGGTCTGGTGTCCTGACTGGTCCGGTCTGGAGTCCTCATTTGTCCGGTCTGGCGTCCTCACTGGTCCGGTCTGTAGTCCTCACTGGTCCGGTCTGGAGTCCTCATTGGTCCAGTCTGTAGTCCTCATTGGTCCAGTCTGGAGTCCTCATTGGTCCGGTCTGTCTTCCTCACTGGTCCGGTCTGTAGTCCTCATTGGTCCGGTCTGTAGTCCTCACTGGTCCGGTCTGTAGTCCTCACTGGTCTGGTCTGGAGTCCTTATTGGTCCGGTCTGGTGTCCTCACTGGTCCGGTCCAGAGCCCTCACTGGTCTGGTCCGGAGTCCTCATTGGTCCGGTCTGTAGTCCTCACAGGTCTGGTCTGTAGTCCTCATTGGTCCGGTCTGTAGTCCTGACTGGTCCGGTCTGGAGTCCTCATTTGTCCGGTCTGGCGTCCTCACTGGTCTGGTCTGTAGTCCTCACTGGTCCGGTCTGGAGTCCTCATTGGTCCGGTCTGTAGTCCTCACAGGTGCGGTCTGTAGTCCTCATTGTTCCGGTCTGTAGCCCTCATTGATCTGGTCTGGTGTCCTCACTGCTCCGGTCTGGAGTCCTCGTTGGTCCAATCTGTAGTCCTCACCGGTCCGGTCTGGAGTCCTCATTGGTCCGGTCTGTAGTCCTCATTGGTCCGGTCTGGCGTCCTCACTGGTCCAGTCTGGAATCCTCATTGGTCCGGTGTGTGGTCCTCATTAGTCCAGTCTGTCGTCCTCACTGGTCCGGTCTGTAGTCCTCATTGGTCTGGTCTGTAGTCCTCACTGGTCCAGTCTGTAGTCCTCATTGGTCCGGTCTGGAGTCCTCACTGGTCCGGTCTGTAGTCCTCACTGGTCCGGTCTGTAGTCCTCACTGGTCCAGTCTGTAGTCCTCATTGGTCCGGTCTGTAGTCCTCACTGGTCCGGTCTGTAGTCCTCACTGGTCCGGTCTGGAGTCCTTGCTGCTCTGGTATAGAGTCATCCACAGTCTGGTTTCTACCTGCTGGTAAATAATTATATTCATGTTTTTTCCAAGAGTGCAACACCTTTGCTGTATTGCCTGAAAACAGTAACATTCTCACAGAAAAATGGTGCTGGATTCCATTAACACTTTTCCATGACTAAAATAAACACAAGCATAACCGTACTGATTATCTGTACCCTGTGTCCGTCTGTCTGTCTCTCTGTTCCACTCTCTCAAAAAGTCTCTCAAATTCCTTCTGTAAACGCGACTCTCAGACTAAAAAAACTCTATCAGAGTTGATTTTAGAACGTACATTTTGCGGGAATATAATTACCAGTTTGACAGTTACAGTTTGATGCCAAGCTGACAAAGTCATTAAAGGGATAGTTCACCCATTTTGAAGAATTTGATAATTAGGAGTCCAAGAATGTAGTGCTGGAACCCTATTGTTTTTGCTGGTTTTATTATTATTATTATTATTATTCCCACATTTGTTACAATTGCAGCAAAACCACATGATAACTTTTGCTGAAACTTTGCACACATGTAGACACTGCGACACGACACATGTACAGCAAATTCCAACCCAATTGACCTGATGTTGGCGCTATAGAAACAAAGTGAAATTCTATAATCTTTTGGGCTATAACTTTTGAACCGTTTAGCCTATTTTCAAAATTCTTTTTGCGTCAAATTCCTTGGTTCGTGGCAAATAACTTTGCCATTAGGACCAATGAGGTCCGCCATATTGGATCTTTAGAAAATTTGCATTTTGTGAAAAACCTATAAAATATAACTCCTCGAGACCATTTGACATATCAACATGCAATTCACACCCTTTTGTTCAGGGGACGATTCTCTAAAGAATCACAAAGCGATTTTCCTGATTTTCCAAATATCCTGATTGCAGTAAGCCAATAAAAACTGTTGTGGGCGTGGCTAGTCACAAAAACGCTAATAACTCTTCAATTCTTCAATGGATATTAATACAATTTGGTTTCTATACTTGCACTGACCTTTTTTAGACATTTAAAACTTGCTGTAGTGATAAATTTCCTCATCTGGAACATATGTATGTCCCATATATGTCGCTGCCATCTTGGATTGGCCGCCATTTTGTAAATGCTATTACCATTTCCCTCTGTCCCCGGTATTGGCCTAACCACAAAACTGACAACTATGAAACTTAGCACACATGTAGACACTGCGACAGGACACATGTACAGCGAATTCCAACCCAATTGACCTGATGGTGGCGCTATAGAGACAAAGTGAAATTCTATAATCTTTTTGGGCTATAACTTTTGAACTGTTTAGTCTATCTTCAAAATTCTTTTTGCCTCAAGTTCCTTGCTTTGTGGCAAATAACTTTGCCATTAGGACCAATGAGGTCCGCCATATTGGATCTTTTGCAAATTTGCATTTTGTGAAAAACCTATAAAATCGAAGTCCTCCGAGACCATTTGACATATCAACATGCAACTCACACCCTTTTGTTCAGGGGACAATTCTCTAAAAAAAGTACGAAGCGATTTTCCTGATTTTAGGTTACTTTTCTTTTCGATAAAAACAATGCACAGTTTGTTATGCTTTTCACACTTAATAATGTTCTTTTCACATGGCACCAAAGGTTGCATTTCTTTTCGACAACACAACATGCACTTTCCTATGCTTTTCACATCTACAAATCCTATTTTCACATTAATGGGGTAGGAAACACTAAAACACATTTTTTGAGTTAATATCTAGGCATTGCCTCAGATTGAAGGTCTCTTTCATGAATGTCTTCTCAAATTATTCAGTTTACCCAGAATTAACTGAAGGTGGTGGTCTGAAAACAGTTTGACCTTTTATACATATTCATGTTTAGACACTCATGTCATGCAGCTACATGTGTCTCACGTATACCTTCCGAGACTCGATTGTAAAAGGAAACCAATGTAACATGATTACAACAAAATTACAAGCTTTTGCTTGGACCCCGTGTAGTCGCTGCTTTGTAGCTATATTTTGATATTGTTTTATTTACCCCCGAAATAGTATGTTAAGCTGTAGTTATGCTGTCCTGGTCTCACCGTTGTAGCTAAATTATATTAAATCCTGAAATGGAGCAATGCTAACAATTAGAATCTTGCCATTGGATATAATTTCCCCCCGGCTAACTTGCTTTAAAATAACCACCTAAATCCACTCAAATAAGGTTTTACAACAGCTTTACAAGTGTCTTTGTTAGAAACAAAAATGCACATATGATTACCAAGTGCACAAGGACGATATTTTCGCTAAAATTACTGTATGTGATGTCATTTCAGATTGTTGTTTAGGATTAAGTACATCCGGTAAGAGAGTCGGTAACTTGTAGTATCACTCTGCGCGAGAACAGTGCCCAGCATATAGACCATAGGGAAGTACACTAGAAAATAGCTCGCTAGCGTTAGTCTGCCTGTAAACAAAGGAGAAGCAGCTAGTGTTTGTTTTCTTAGTGAAATGTCTGATTATAAAGAAGATGGAATTAATTTTTCTACTTCCAGTCTACTTCCGTATGGTCCATGCGCAGGACACTGTTTTCGCGCAGAGTGAACTTTATGTTGCTGTATATTAATTGCTTTTACAGGACTGTTGAGGGACATAATAAACATATGATAGCAGGCCCTTGCACCTCTAAATGGGAGTAGATTGCCTCCGCTGACACACAAAGGCAGAATCCCATTCTCTGGACTCACCGACTTGTGACCTCAAAGATGCATTCTCGTCAAGTCCATGAGTGCGTAGGGCTGGCCCATTGTGAAAACGGCATTTTTGGAAAGTCAAATCAATTGAAATCAAATAAAAATGTATTTATATCGCGCATTTCACAAACAATTCTCACAATACGCTTCACAGAAAACCCTGAACTGAAGTGCTCTTATGCGGACATTTCACATCTTCTACCCGCCCTTTTTTGTAAATTTGCATCAATGCATATTTTCCTGCCCCCGGAAATACGCCCTTAAAGTTTGCAAGTCTGCAGTCCACAAGTCCAGAGGGCTCAGTTTGGGATTCAGCCAAAGACTCTGCCTCAGTCAGCACTCTCCAACAAACTGACCAGTGATTGGCTGAATTGAACTGATTTAAACTGAAATTTGAGCTGGGATAGGGCTATCATTTCAGCATCTTTGAAGCATGCAGTTTACTGTTCTTAGCTATGATCTACCTGTTAGAACCTATGGAAGCTGTACTGGATGGGAGATCAGGAAATCCCACACTACCACCAACAATAACAGCAACCACTAACAATAATGGGCCTCATGCAAGAACATTCTCTTATTCTTCTCTTAAAACTGGAGTATGCAACATTCTTAAAAGTCGCATTCATTGCCAAAACATTTCCAAGTCATATAGCTAATGGGTATAACGATCTATATGACATACTAGGTTAGCAAACATTTCCTTCTTCCAAGTAGCCGCCGAATGAAGTAACATTATCAATAATACCAACCTAGCTACTATTCATTATAGGTAATTACAGTTGGCTGGCAGAAAGTCCAGGTAAACTAAAAATGGATAGAGAAAACAGGAAAAAGATGGCAAGTCTTCAAGACACATCCCACATGCAGTATCTTGTTGCAGCTGCACCAATAAGGAGCCGTGTGCTTTCCTGGACTCAGCCAATGAATGAGATGGAAGAAAAGACAGAAAAAAATATGTTATAGGCTATTTATTCATTTGCAGGTTGGAGTGAACAAGGTGTATTTCAGGTTGATAATATCAGGCAAGTCGTGTGCTCCTCTCGACCAGCGAACGAGCGAGGATGAGTTATATTTTGCATCTAGGCTATTACAGTTTTTCTGAAAAACACTAACACTAAACCCCATTCTCTGAACCAAATGCTTAGTGGACTAAACCCATTTGTCGAATCAATCACTCTTTTGCCAAAACCTTAAACAAGTTCAGGTAGTTAGACACCATTTGCAAATCTCATCCAAACTCATCAAAACTCTAAACACATTCTCACTCACTAAAACACATTTCGCACTGTGATGCACTTGTTTTGCAAAATGGTAAACACGGGCGGCAAAAGCTAAACACAACTACAACACAGTTGTCATCGTTTACACACAACAACTCAAAATTGTTCACACTTGTTTCTAATGATGTGATCAAACCAATTGTACAGAATATAAGCCAGTTCAGAGTGCACAGGTGGCACAGGTGTGTTGAATGTTGATACCAACAATGGATGGAAACAATCTGAGAGGCAGAGGAGGAAGAGTACCTGTAAGAGGTGGTGGACGAGGAGGAAGAGTACAAGGACGAGGAAGAGCAAGACCAAGAACAGTAATTTCAGATGAAATTCGGGCAACTGTGATAGACCATGTTCTTGTTCATGGAATGACAATGAGGGAAGCAGGACAAAGAGTACAACCCAATTTTATGCGCGCATACCCCTTCTACAAGCAATGGAGGAGGCATGTGGCGATATAGCTGGTGAAGCATATCAGGGCTGGATTCGTCATGCCAGGCGATACTTTCCCCGCTGCTTGGCCAGGGAAGACATTGCTTGGATGTTGATGAGGTCTTGTGGCCAGACCGAAACCAAAGAGAGGATGCAGCCTAAATTTTCTTTTTCTTTACAATATACAAAAGGCCTATTTTGTTTTCTTTTGTTTGTTCTCTATGCATACAGTAACACTATACACATTCAACTATGTTTGCTGAGATGTATACAATATTTTGGGGACAAAAAATAAAAAATATATTTCTGTTCCTGTATTTTGTTTCATATTTGAGTATAAAAACATAATATTTTACTCCAGGCTACTGTACATATGTAGTAAGTGTAACACTGAAAAATGCAAAAGGCTTAAGCCTAGTGATAAGATATTCATAGTAGTGTTTTCCATTGAGCACATTAGTGTGCAATTGGTGCTTAGAAATATCTATTCATATGATGGTCTGTGTGTGTCATTTGAACACAAAATTCCATTTTGAGAAGACATAACATTGTTTTGAAAGCAAAGTTTCATTTTGCAAGAGATTTGTGGTATTTTGCATTTTGTGTTTGTATTTTGTGTTTTGTGTTTAGAGTTTTGAGAATATGAGGTATACTTTCAGAAAACGTGTGTAACAATTGAGAAAAACTGTAACTTGGACGTTGATGGACTTGTAGGCTATTGTTTTCCATTGAAGAATAATTTAAACATAGCAATGCGATGGTCAGCAGTTTATACATTCAAACTAGTATTTTCTTTTATATAATCAAAATTATATTAAAATGATTAAAATTTTGTTATTGCCTATGAGTAAATCCAAAATAAGAATAAAATGGTGAATGCCCTAAAATTGCATAAACTGTTCTTACCTGCCACATAAAAATGTATTTGTGCATACAAGCATTTCTTGCATGAGGCCCAATGATACTGCAACCAGCATGTGAAAATGTAGAATGCGAAAGTAACCCTAACCCTATTTTTTCCACATGGTAGCGCATTCTCCACCAGCAACAACACTGCAATCCACAGCAACCATGACACCACCGCCAGCACCAGAAACATTCACCAAACCGTCACCACAAACAACAACATCACCAGCGGCAACAACCATGTCAACACAAGCACAGATGCCACCTCCTACAATGACATAAACAACCATGGCAATACTATCACCATAATAATAATATTATTATTATTATTATTATTATTATTATTAATAATAATAATATAATTATTATAATTATTATTATAATTATAATGATAATAATAATTACATTGCTCTGCTCTGGAATTACTCTTCCACTAAATCAACAGGCCATATTAAAAATGCATTTTCACTAAAATGGGAGGTGGCAGGTTAAGAAATTAAGACCTTAACGAGGGGCTGTGTCAGGTGATAGCTCAGCTCCACTCATCCAACCATGCAGCTCCCTTATCTCCCTCAAACACCTGCAGCTCCAGGGACTGGGGCTTCTGCTCTGAGCTCTTCATCAATCTGGACCTGCTCTTCATATATACAGGACAAGAGGGTAAAGTAAGCCCAGCTTGGAGGGGGATGTTTATCCAGCAAACATTAAGCAGACATTATCAGCCGATTAGGTGGGGGGTTATTTACGAGGCTGCATTACAGGTGTCCTGCCGAAGTTATGCACGAATTGGCCACCGGACGGTTCCCGTTTATGGACAGATGTCTGTCTGATCCCCTCCCATTCCCCATCTACCCACTGTGACCGCAGGCCTGGGATGTGCGTGTTGAGCTGGGAAAGCTGAGGGATTTACAGAGAGAGAAACTAACTGGAATCTTAAAGAAGGATTCACGTTGGCCCCTTAACCTGCTAACCATTTTTTTTAAGTAGAAAAATGTCATTCACATTTACCCTCTCCTTTCAACTGTTTCTGGCATCCCTTCCTCTACCCACCTTCCTCTCTTCTTTCCCTCCATAACATCTGGGATGGGGGGGGGGGGGGGGGCAGCCAGAAACTATGTGCTTCTGGTCAGGTACAATGAGGTCTCCAGACTCAAAGGTGAAGTTCAAATGGCATAAAATTCTATATTTTTGTTGGTGTCAATCAAATTCATTTGAACTAATTCTGAAAATGCCTTCTGTTAAATTGTATTTTGTGCTTTGCACGGTGAGCTAAATTTCACTGCCATAGTTAATGATGAACTATCCATAATGATGAATAACCAAGAAAACATCTTATGTTGTTAACAATAATCCATAATATCACATTATTATAATTCATTTACTGTTTTTATAATTACATATAATTATGTAATTATAACTATAATCACTATTTTTAATATAGGGTTGTAACTGGTGTCACTCACCTCTTGGAAATAACTCTTATGGTGTCTCACTGTGGGATTTCATCTCAGAAAAAGGTTATTAGCATAACCATGCAGCCAGCAGGTTACTCCACCTAAATGCCAAAACAGAAATGGCTGTCAGATATTAAATGGCTGTAAAACCGCCAAATGATTTATGGACTGTGTTCTGAGCACTGTCAGGAGAACTCCTTCCACAAAGCTCCTCCTTGCTGCTGTAGACATCTGCTGGTGTGAGCGGTGCATCCAATTAAATGCATGCTGCTAGATGTGGGTGGGGTTTTCAGGATGATGGACATTTTTAAGGCCAATGAAAGATGGGCAGAAAAAAACAGGAAACCACACAAGAAAGAGCACTGAACCCACAAAATCAACTGGACAGGAAAGGCTTAGAAAGCAGGAATTTCCCAACAACCAACTATTGAAGAAGCAATTTATTTATTGAAAGCTCTTTTTAAAGCAGTTTGAAATCCACAGGGGCTGTGTCAAGATGCAAGCTGCCTGACACTTTAAATAATCCCAGTCCTGCTTTTGTCAAGATTTCTCCTGAATACTTTGTGAATTAATTTGGTGAATTATGTATCACAACACCACAAACGTACCATTTATGACACAGGGTGGAAAAAAAGGAATAAATAAAGAGAAAAGACAACAAAAAAACTAAAACGCTTTTTTTTAATTGCGGAGAGTCTGCAGTTAGACAGATTTTTTTTAAATATCAAGGCAGGAGAGTCAGAAGGACAATGACCTGTTTTAAGGGACATACGTGCCTCTCCCTCTGAGAGCATGCCCCTTTTTGAACCAACACCACGCTTCCCTTCTTAGAGCTCAAGCAGGTCAACAAACAAAAAGCAATTATGCTGGCCAGCTGGTGCTAGGGAGAGGGAGCTGGTAATTACAGGGAGGTGCGGGAGGTGCGGACAGCTTCATTCTAAACAGGTACTAAAAGCTTCATCAATCATCTGCCGCTGACGGCCTTCCTGGGTCACGTGACATCCACTGCCGCCTTGCTGGATATTATACACCGTTTGGTGGAATGGGGAGGGGAGCCGAGCTGATTGGCTGGCAGCAGGAGCCCTTGCAGAGGTCGGCCAATCAGAGGGAATGACCTGACTATGACCTTGCGTCACTTGACCTCTGAATGGCTGGAGGTCATCCCTGGATATCAGGTGGAGAGCAGGATATAAAGACGGAGGGAGGGAAAAACAGGCTAAAACGAGGCTGAGATGGAGGGATGAGTAAACAGGAGAAAAAAAAATAAGAGGAAAAAGATAAAACACCAACCAGGAAGGTTGTTAAGCTCTCAATTGCCTGGAGACCATATAAAGACATTTTTAAAATCTGCTGAAAATGAAAAAAAAAATTGTCATATTGCCCTTCATTAAAAGCGTAGTCCTAGAGGACAGAGTATTCATAAAAATACATTTCGAGGAATCCCTTTTGTTCTGCAGAAATTAAATGAAATAAATTTTTGTTAGATTACACTGCGGTAAACACATGAGCTTTGAATTTTTTAATAAATGTATTTTTATAGCTTAAATTACTGCTGAATCCATTATTCCCTTGTTACCTGAAACAATAATTACATTGAACTAGCAAAAAATATGTTCTTAATTTTTTCATCTTGTAGTTTTTTTTGTACATGTATTCATGCGCCTAGTAAGTGAAATGCCTTACTGCTAAAACAAAGCCTTTGAATAAGACATTAGTTTTGGATTCAAACCCCTCAGCCCACAGGCCCAAAGTTCAGTGTTCAGAGCCTTAACTGCTGTATATTACAGCGGACATGTTTCCTACGGGACACATATGAACTGTAACGATGGCATCATAGTTACTGACCACAAAATCACTGCTCAATGTCCAGACACAAAGCATCCAGTGAAAATGTGTTGCTTGAATTGAATAGGGCAGTCCATGCAATCACAGACCGAAGGATCTTGGAAGATCGTGCATGGAGGAATGGCCAAAGATGCCCCTCCAGTATGATTACTAATGTCGTAAAAAAAACGACAGCAAATTAAATGACTTGGTAGTGCTGAATACAGGGGTGCCAATAATTTTGGCACTTATCTTTTTGAGAAAGAGAATGATTACTTGTTAAAAACAAATTTTCTCTGAACAATTGCAATAATATGAAATAATATAATTTCCCCATTTGTCAAGGACGCCAATAATATCCGGACCTGACTGTACATTGTGGCTGCATGTGCTCACTGCATTATGCTTGTGTTGACTTCTGTGCTCAAACGTGTTGACCCTCTGCCCGTCCGTAGCCATGCCGCCTGTCCCAGGGTGTCTCCCAGCGATTGATTAGTGGGAGTAATGAATAAGGAGACGTGGGGGAAGGATTTTCCTTGGCTCCACGGTCAGCAGATGAAAGATGGGTCTCCGTGCAGCAGGGGTGGCGATGCGCTGTGACATGATGAGGAGGTAAAGTTCATGAACTGTGCCTCTATTCAGCGCTAAGCAGTGATGGAGGGATTCCGCACAAAGACTGTGTGAAAGCCAGACAGCGCATTCAAAGTGCGCGGGGGGCACACACACAAACACACACAAGCACACACGCACACACACGCGCGCACACACACACACACACGCACGCACGCACGCACAAACGCACGCACGCACACACTTTCTCCCCTTTTCCCCTCTCCATATGTCTGGGAGCACATCACCATGGCAACCTCACCCAGGGCAGAAGGGTGGTGTGGTGTGGTGTGGGGTGGGGAGGGGGTGAATTTGTATAGCACTATAGATGTTGCGGGTATACATATATACAGTACGTTTAGTTAAGAGTGTGACTGTGGAGATGAAGGGTTAGAATGGGCAAAAGCACCATGAGTTTGGGTACGTGGCTGGGCTTTTGCTGCCATAGAAAATGCGCAGTTACACAGGGGGCTGCTGGGGCACTGGAAATGCACACAATCGATCTTGCTGCATCTCCCCACCCGAGGTATCTGTGCGCTCGCGCTGTAATTATGAGGGATGTGCGCGCCCTCTCTGTGTTTGGGTAATTGGGGTTCTTGCACGCGTGTGCATCCGTTACTTTTGACCAGGTCAGCCATTCTTCGCCAGTCCTGCCATCTGTGCTTTCCGGCTCATTTTCGTTTTTTAAATTATTATTATTTATTTTTAAAAATGTTTTTAATTTTTATTTCTTGTGGATTTTAAAAAGGAAAATGAAATTCCTCGACGTCTAAAGGCTTCTACGTGCGGGAGGTGAGCCCGCGGGGCTGGAAGTGAAATTCCTCGACGTCTAAAGGCTTCTACGTGCGGGAGGTGAGCCCGCGGGGCTGGAAGTGAAATTCCAGCCATTTTTAATAATCCTTCACCACACGCGACATTGTCGGAGAGTTTGCCGTGGGGATATATTTCAATCCCACAGTGGCTGATAATAGAAAAAAGCTAAACCAAACAATAAACAAGTAAAATGTCGGTTCTTTTTCATCCAGTGGTTCTAAGAGGTGGAAAACAATGAGAGTAACCTTGCCACGGACTCACCTCCGCGTGCGCATCACTTCCCCCCCGCCTCCGTCTCAGCCTCGGGACGAACAGGCCTCTCCCCTCCCCCATTTTCAAGAGCACATTTTCCCCAGCACACAGAAGTGCTGAGTGCAGCTGTTTATTTCACACACTGAAATTCGCTGAGGCTGAAATCTGTCCCCAAACATCTGTTCTCAGGAGGAGAAACAAGGGCTTTGTTTCTGCGTTTGTATTTGTGCCTGCATGTCTGTTGCTGTACGTTTGCATGTCTGTGCATGTGTGTGTGTGGTGTGTGCAGCCTATGTGCGTGTCCCATGTTGTGTGTGTTTGCATGTCTGTGTAAGTATTTTCAGGTGTGTGTGTGCATGTATTTATATGTGTGTATTTGTGTGTGCGTTTGCAAGTATACTTGCACATTTACAAGTCTGCACACCCCTTTCACCTTCTCCACGTTTTATTATGTTACAGACTTATACTACAATAGATTCAGTTCATTTTTTGCCTCAAACATCTACATACAATAGCCAATAATGACGAAGTGGAAACAGGTTTTTAGAAAATATGCAATTTTATTTTACTGACAAAAATAGGTTATTTACGGGTTACATATCTGTACACACCCTTAGCCTAATACTTGGTTGCTGCACCTTTGGCAGCGATTACAGCTTCAAGGCGTCTTGGGAAAGAAGCTACGAGCTTGGCACACTTGTTTCTGGACATTTTTGCCCATTCCTCTTGGCATATCCTTGCAAGCTCCGTCAGGTTGGATGGGGAGCGTCGGTACACAGCCATTTTCAGCTCTTTCCACAGATGTTCAATTGGATTCAGGTCTGGGCTCTGGCTGGGCCACTCAAGGACATGCACAGACTTTCTCCGAAGCCACTCCTTTGTTCTCTTGGCTGTGTGCTTCGGGTCGTTGTCATGTTGGAAGGTAAACCTTCGCCCCAGTCTGAGGTCCAGAGTGCTCTGGAGCAGGTTTTCTTCAAGGATCTCGGTGTACTTAGCTGCATTCATCTTTCCCTCTATCAGGACTAGTGGCCCCGTTCCCGCTGCTGAAAAACATCCCCACATCATGATGCTGCCACCGCCATGCTTCACTGTAGGGATGGTATTAGCCAGGTGATGAGCGGTGCCTGGTTTCCTCCAGACATGACGCTTGGTATTCAGGCCAAAAAGTTCAATTTTGGTTTAATCAGACCAGAGAATCTTGATTCTCATGGTTTGAGAGTCCTCTAGGTGCCTTTTGGCAAACTCCAAGCGGGCTGTGATGTGCCTTTTACTAAGGAGGGGCTTCCGTCTGGCCACTCTACCATAAAGGCCTGATTGGTGGAGTGCTGCCTGGATGGTTGATCTTCTGAAAGGTTCTCCCATCTCCACAAGGATATGCTGGAGCTCTGTCAGAGTGACCCTCGGGTTCCTGCTCACCTCCCTGGCCAAGGCCCGTCTTCCCCGATTGCTCAGTTTGGCCGGGCGGCCAGGTCTAGGAAGATTCTTGGTGGTTCCAAACTTCTTCCATTTACGAATGATGATGGCCACTGTGCTCTTTGGGACCTGTAAAGCTGCAGAGATTTTTCCGTACCCTTCTCCAGATCTATGCCTTGACACAATCCTGTTTCTGAGGTCTGCAGATAATTCCTTTGACCCCATGGCTTGGAGTTTGCTCTGACATGCACTGTCAACTGTGGGACCTTATATAGGCAGGTGTTGGCAATCCCCAATCATGTCCAATCAATTGAATTTATCACAGGTGGACTCCAATTAAGTTGTAGAAGCATCTCAAGCAGTATCAGTGGAAACAAAATGCACCTCAGCTCACTTTTGGGTGTCATATCACTTGTGTACATATGATATTTTACATTTTGTTAGATAGACATGTATCAATTTTAGACTGGAAAAATTAAGTTTTAGCTGATGTGGTTGCAGCTGTGAAGGCTGCCAGCAGAGTGTGGTAGGAGGCCAGGTCATCTGGAGGAAATCCAGATCCCCAGATGACCTGGCCTCCTACCACACTCTGCTGGCAGCCTTCACAGCTGCAACCACATCAGCTAAAACTTCATTTTTCCAGTCTAAAATTGATACATGTCTATCTAACCCACGTAAACTCTTTTCCACCTTCTCCTCCCTGCTCACCCCCCCCTCCACCCCCTTCACTCTCCTCCCTCTCTGCAGATGACTTCCTGACCCACTTTGAGGGGAAGGCGGCCGTGATCCGGAACTCCTTCACGCATCCGGTGACACCCCACATCCCCCATACTGAACCCAACGCTACACTGTCGTCCTTCAAGACTCTGGAGGACTCAGATGTGCTCGAGCTGGTGACGCGCCATCGCGCAACCACCTGTCCACTAGACCCCATACCCTCAGCAGTCCTCCAGTCTATATCTGCTGAGCTCCTTCCATATCTGTCCTCCATTATTAACACCTCCCTAATCTGTGGCCATGTTCCTGCTGCCTTTAAAACTGCCCGTGTAACCCCACTCCTTAAAAAACCTAGCTTAGATCCCGCTGATGTCAGGAACTACCGTCCTGTATCTCTCTTGCCCTTCCTGTCCAAAACAATTGAACATGCTGTCCTTAACCAACTGACTGTTTTTCTCCACCAGAACAACCTGCTTGACCTGCATCAGTCTGGCTTCAGAACCGGCCATTCCACTGAAACTGCTCTCCTGGCTGTGACTGAGGCACTCGCCACTGCTAGAGCCTCCTCTCTCTCCTCTGTTCTGATTCTCCTTGACCTGTCTGCGGCATTCGACACGGTCAACCATAAACTCCTGATCTCCACACTTGCTGAGATGGGCATTTCTGTAACTGCCCTCTCTTGGTTTGTATCGTATCTCACTGATAGATCCTACCAAGTCTCCTGGAAGGGTTCCGTCTCTGCTCCCCATCCCCTGTCTACAGGAGTCCCGCAGGGATCTGTACTGGGTCCTCTGCTGTTCTCTATGTATACTAAGTCTCTTGGCTCAGTAATTCATTCACATGGCTTCTCATACCATTGCTATGCTGATGATACTCAACTCTTCCTCTCTTTCCCTCCCTCTACCCCACAGGTTAATGAGAGGATATCTGCTTGTCTGACTGACATCTCTGAGTGGATGGCTACCCATCACCTGAAGCTCAACCTTGACAAGACAGAGCTCCTCTTCATGCCGTACAAGACCTCCCCACTACATGACCTCTCCATCACCGTTGACGGGACCATGTTGGCTGCCTCCCGCTCTGCAAGGAACCTGGGGGTGGTCCTGGACGACCGGCTGGACTTCAAAGAGCACATCAGGGCGACGGCTCGGTCCTGCAGGTTCCTCCTGTACAACATCAGGAGGATTCGTACCTGACCACCTACTCCACCCAGCTTCTTGTCCAGACCATGGTCACCTCACGCCTAGACTACTGCAACTCCCTGCTCGCAAGCCTACCGGCCTGCACCATTCTGCCTCTTCAACTGATCCAGAATGCAGTTGCCCGGCTTGTGTTCAACCTCCCGAAATTTTCCCATGTAACCCCCCTGCTGAGGTCTCTCCACTGGCTGCCAGTTGCAGCCAGGATCAGGTTCAAAGTTCTGACCCTGGCCTACACTGCAGCCAATAGGACAGGCCCCGCCTACCTGCAGGACTTAATCCAGAACTATGTTCCTGCTCGACCACTTCGCTCTTCTACAGCAGAGCGACTGGCACTTCCCCCCCCTCCATGTCAAAGGCTCTCGCTTGTCCCGACTGCGGAGTTTTTCCACATTAGCTCCTCAGTGGTGGAATGAACTTCCCATTCCCCTACGTTCTACTCCAACCCTGCCTGCATTCCGTCGAGGCCTGAAAACTCTTCAGACTCCACCTTGACTGATATCCTCACCTAGGAATATCAGTTCCCTGTTTACTAGTTCCCTGTGTTTTCTTGTCTATTTATTATAGTTTATAATAGTATTTAGAATAGAATTGTAGTATTGCTGATTTACCCACAGCTTACTGTGAACTACAGTCAATGTTCATTACTAGGGATAGCTGCTACATTATGGGAAGGATGTGCTTTGTCTTGTCTGTTCTGTAGTGATCTTGATGACGTCTCTGTATGCACTTACTGTACGTCGCTTTGGATAAAAGCGTCTGCTAAATGAATGTAATGTAATGTAATTTGGATTTTTAATAAATTAGCACAAATGTCTAAAAACCTGTTTTCACTTTGTCATTATGGGCTATTTTGTGTAGAATTCTGAGACAAAAAATGAACTCAATCTATTGTAGAATATGTCTGTAACGTAATAAAACGTGGAGAAGGTGAAAGGGGTGTGCAGACTTTCCGGCTTGACTGTATGTGAGAGAGAATCTGTACTTTTCCATGTTCTTTTTTCCTGAAATAACTATTGGCTGTATCAGTTTTCCTGAACAGTGGTCATTCAATCCTTATTCTGTGCAATTTACTGAGAGAGAAAGGGAAAGAGAATGAGAATGTAGCCATGTAAAAATCACTCTGCCATTAAAATGTGTACAGTTTCAAACGTTGTTTTCTGTAATGTGCAATGAATATATGGGTGTTACAATAAGCATTTTCATACATGTAGCCTTACTTGAGATGTTATGGAACCATTTAAGGGTCATGTGTGAATGAATGCCGGAGTCGGCATTCCGAAAAACTTATATCCGGCTCAGGACCTTACAGAAATGTTTTGTCTGTATAGTGATAACAAGTCATAATATTAACGTATCAAATCAAACATGCAAAACTAGAATTGTTTCCTATCCAGCTATGTTGTTTCTAACTATGCTACCACAAAAAATAATGTAAATTGATTACATACACCAAAAAATTACACCAAATAGCTGCACAGTAGGCTAGACGATGTCACTTTCACACATCCATGACATATAGCATATAAACATTTCTAAAGTCCCTGTAGATGTACGTGCACATTGAAATGTGGCAGGACATAAACTATTATGATTTTTTTTCAAGTTAGCTAGGTTCTCTAGCCAAAGTTAACAATTTGTCGGGACTGTATGCACTTGACTAACTCCCATACCAAGAAGTTATCTCTTTTCGTGTTGACAGCCTCTTGTTCAGATAGTTGCTGGCACCATCATCAAGTGTGAATGCTATCAATCCATGAAATAATGGATAGTCATTGATCAACCTGGATGCAGTTTGGGGAAGTGATTTATAAAATTGGCCAAAAGAGGCTCTGAACTATGGTCAATGTGCAGACATCTCTACTCTCTACTGGTGAAAGGGGGGTGACTGTCGCTGTGGGTGTCAATCAAAACACTGGTGTGGTCCAAGTGCAGATATTCATGATAATGATGAGGACAACAACATTGATGACAGTATTGATGGTGTTATTGAGGAAGATGAAATGACAAATGCTGATGATGGTTTCTATGATTACAAACAAAGGGACACATAAACAATAACTGAAATGTAACCCTGTAAATTAATTATACAAACATACATACATATTACTGTCTTAATGTAATTCTCCCACATTACATACAGTTCAGTGGCTACAATAAAGGTAATGATCCTAGATACTACTAGCACAGTGCAACCTAGATAATAGTAAATGTAGCTAATGATGCAATCACTATAACAGTAGCCTAAATATGATCAACGTACAACAGTATAGCTAATATGGGTAATGTCACCTTAAGAAATGCAGCCTTTATAGCACTGTTAGTTAGCACAGTCATGCTAATACAACAATACAGACCCAAAGATACATGGAATTACAATTGCCGTATGCATGTTATAACAAACTTGAGTTGCGCCGATTTTGCCTCCTGCCGTCAATAGTTTGCCTAGTTCCAATAGCCTCTCTGATAGTGTGAGGGACTAGTCATTCTGGGCTTGTTGGGACTAGATTCGTACATGCCCAAACATGCCCAGGATGAAACAGCGCCCCTGACCCAGCATAAACCATGAGGGTTTTTTACAGCCACCCTTACATTGATTGTTTTTTTTTATCCATCTTTGCTTGGGAGGAGCTGCACTACTTGACCAATTGGCTAAAGTGCACGTGGGAGCTGAGGATCCATCACCGTAACAATGGGGTCTGCGGATAGGTTCTCTTTGCCGACTCTCCACTTTGCAGGAGTCTGGCAGGTAATACTTAATGAAGCTCAACCAAAAGTGGTCCAAGAGCACTTGGCTGTGCCGCCAGCATCGATGTCCTAAGAGCTCATTGTCGGCATAAACTACTTGTGGCAGAGAGGCATCCCTGGTGCTGCTATATATGCAAGCGTCTTTCCCCGAATAATATCATAAACTACTTGTGGCAGAGATTTGGGGTTACTGGATCGGAATCTGAGATGTCTGAGGAGACATATCTTAAAGGCTTTGAGTTCAAGAATCTCTCTGCCTCAATCAGCACAGTCATCAATACCTCCTCTGAAATAATCTCATTGCCGAGTTTTGCTGTTCTGTCTTGATGGACCGGACCTCCCTCTCCCATGCACTGCCAAAGTGTGGGGCATTTGGCGGATTGAAGTTGAAACTATTTGCTGTTTCTCCCGTTAGTATTGCAGTGCAGGACTAAGTTCAGAGAAAGCTTCTCTGAGCTCCTTCTCTCCTCCTCTGAAATTTGTGCCCTGGTCTGAGATGAGTTTGACCATGCCTGTAGACTAAAATGGTGGTTGATTCAGTCTAAGGCGTGACATAGGTCTGCAATTTTCGGTACGATTGGCTGTGTGCGCAACCTCCTATACTCAGGGCATTGTCGTTGGTGCCTTTGTATGGCTTTTCTTTCTCGCAATACCCAGTAGGATTTGTGGATCTCAGTGAACACTCACTCTGGGCCTGGGTGGAGTAGCCTTGTATCATAATCTTGGATAAGGAGTTGAGTAATGTGATTCATAGGGTCTAATACAATTGGGTGTACAGCCCCTAGCTCTAGGTCCTCTACCTCACAAAGTCTTCCCCCCACCCTTAGCAGCCCAACATCCTTGTCATACTCAGGGGAGAGACTGTGATTGCTGGTTTCCCTTGCCTGAGGAGTTCAACCTCTGCTGCAAAGACATCCATTTGTGCTCCCTTAAGGATTAAGACCTTTATGATAATCTGGCTTTGGGAGGGTGGGATCCTGAGCAGCTGCCGAATCATGGGCTTGGTAAGTAGCTTCCAGTAATTTCCCCCAAGACTAACGTTGAGTGGCTGCAGGAAGAAGTGGGTCTTTCACTGCCTGCATGAGTCCACAAAAGACAGGTCACCTCAACTCCTCCTCATCTGAATGGGTTGCAGGATTTTGTGTCTATTGGTCTGGGAAAAGGTGCAGAATTGGGGGCCCTTTGGCTCCAGCGATTAGGTGCTGCTATATATGCTAGCGTCTTTTCCTGAGTAATATCCTCAGCTGGATTGTCGGCGGAATTTACATACCGCCATGCCTTAGGCCTGTGTGCTCTTGAATCTCTGCAACTCAGTTAGTAATGAACGCCTTATAGCAGCAGGACACAGACTGCAGCCAGGTTAACAAGAAGGAGATATGAACTCTCTTCTGGCTCTCTTTCAGGTATGCCATGGAGCTATAAGCTAGCTCAGAGGCATCACAGAACGCATGAACATCTCTCATCACGGTTGTGTCCTTCGCGTTTGAAGGCTCATAGCATCTAGGAATCTGGATTCTTGCTAAATCAGGGAGTTCACTCTCCCACACTGTCCATACATGCTGGAAATTCTCTGGTAGGAGATGGTCACCCCACTCTCTTTCCTTAGCCCATAACTGTTGCACCAGTATCTTTTCCAAGGTTTACAATGAATCCTAGTGGATCGAACTGGCTGGCAAGAACCTTATAGATGTTCCGCATTGTGAGGGTCTTGTAGATCACTGGCTGGTGTTTGTAGCCTAAGTATTCCGAGGGGTAGTGCCAGCGTAGTCCTAGAGTTTCCTTGTTCAGGTTTGTATGATCTTGGTTAAGCTATAACTCACTGCTTTCTGATTGACCCGCTGTTGGCAGGTGGCTGACGATTGATGGTACATTGTGTACCCATTGTCGGATGACAAATCCTCCAGATGTAAAGATGGCTCTCATCTTGTCTAATAAATGCTTAGCTGCTTGTGGTGAAGCGAGGCTCTGAAAGCAATTATCAACATAGAAGGACAGCTCCAGTGATGCTAGGACTTCCTCATTGCCCTCACGGTTGTCATGAACATGCTGTTGCAAGACAAATGTTGCGCAGCAGGGACTTCACGTTGTCCCAAAGGGCAAAACTCGCCACTCATAGACATCTGGTGGGTCTTCTCTTTGCATGTCCCTCCACAGAAACCGAAGAAGAGGGCTGTCCTTGGGTAACAAGTGTACCTAGTGAAACATCGCTTTGATGTCACCGCTGATGGCAACTAGGGGTGCAACGGATCACAAAACTCACGGTTCGGATCGTATCACGGTTTTGGGTCACGGATCGGATCGTTTTTCGAAACGGCAAAAAAAAAAAAGGGAGACAAATGTAACTTTGCTGTCCATTATTTTTGCAAAACACTTAACAATGAACTTTTGGATTCATTTAAAACGAAAAACATGCATGTGATTTAAACGATACGGGAGGCTTTTCAAGGTCTTCCGCTCCTCCGCTAGCCATGACTGTTTTTGCAGCCCACACAGGCAACGCGAGCATCTCTGATTGATTTGTTCGTTGGCACTCCAATTGAGAAAACATGCCCCCTTCACGTGAACATACAACGTCTTTTTTTGCACAATCAAAGCAATATTATTTCGCTATCTCGTCTATCTTTTCACTGCAACTCCCCATCGCGGTTTAGGGAATTATTTAAAAAGTACCAGCGGCAGTAAATTGTGTATTTCAGGGAATTATTAGGCTACTTACAAAAGTAACAGCAGCAGTAAAATTATTATTTCACTGATAGTTACATTTGGCAAAGTAATCCGCGGTTCACATGCGTGCCGAACCGTGAGGGGTGATCCGTAGCCACCACGGATCAACTACGTTCCGTAACACCCCTAATGGCAACTGCCAGTTGCCAGAAGCGAAGCGGAACGGCAAGTAGAGATGAGCCCAGAGTTAGTCCAGGTAGCAGGTGCTTATTCAGGATCTCACCATTGTACTGGAAGGAACAGTTAAATACCAGTCTGTGCTTTCCATTGTGCTGAACTAAATGGTGCGGGATGTACTAACATTCCCTTGACTTAACCAGATCTTTCTGTGTAAGCTTTATGATGTAGCTGGCGTGTGCTAACTTAAGCACTTCCTGGTTATAGATTGTTACCTTGTCTGGGTTGCCTGGACAATCGTTGCTCTGTGTGCTGTAGATATAGCATAACTGCGTCGACTGGAGCCTTCAGTTGGGGACTGGTCTTGGTACGGAGGAGTGGGGTGGCATAATGGCTCCCTTTATCTCCTGGTACTCAAATGGTTCCTGCCTCCAGGAGCTCAAATGCCTCCAGATCCTGCTTGGACCGGGTAACAGTCTTCTCATTGCGATATGGGAGAATGTCAATCTGCCACAACTTCTCCACATTATGGTATAGCTCTGCTGCCTGGGAGCTGATGGATGTGAGAAGGCATTGTTCACCTACATTCTGAAGAATGATGGCAGGTCCCTGCAGCACCCAGCCAAACTGAGTGCGTATTGCTGCAGGGCCTCCTGGCGGGCCCAAACAAACTCCGGCCATGGGGATAATCAAATGGGGATTATCAGCACCGATAAGCAGCAAGGGCCTCACCTTGTTAAATGATTGTAGAGGTAACCCACAAAGATAGCGATAACGCCTGATCAGCTGTAAAGGCCCCCTTTACTGCATACCTCTTCCTAGGCTGTGCAGCTGAGGAGAGTCCAAAGGAGACAGAGGACCCATTAAGTTTCTTGGTGTCCTGGCAAACTGTCCGTAACACTAATGATTCAGTGGTGCCAAAGAGCCCTAGGTGCTGAGTGACTGCAGCCAATAGAACAGTATGTTCTGATCCGTCATCAAGTACAGTGTAGGTCTCCACTGCCTGGTTTCCGAGGCTCGGTACAACCTTCACCACCTTCAGCAACACTCTACTGGAGCCACTAGGGCGATTGAGGTAGAAGATCCCAGACGGTTCTGTACTGTACTCACGCAACACACTGAGATGTTTACCACACTACACAGGTTACATAGCTTCTTAATGTCACATTGAGCTGCTCTGCATGCTCGACCACATCGCTAACAGTGCATCTTCTCCCTGATCCATTTATCTATCTGCTCTGTGTTGAGTCTCAGATTTCACCTCCTGCCGTCGATAGTTTGCCTAGTTCCAATAGCCTCTCAGATAAGCTGAGGAAGTAGCCATTCTGGGTTTTTTGGGGCTAGACTCGTACATGCCCAAACATGGCCAGGATGAAACGGTGCCCTTGAACCAGCATAAACCGCGAGGGTTTTTTACAGCCACGGCGTCTGCGGATAGGTTTTCTTTGTCAACTTTCTCCGTAAAAAACTGGAGCCTCTTGAGTCTTGCGCCGATTTTGCCTCCTGCTATCAATAGTTTGTCTAGTTCCAATAGCCTCTCCGATAAGCAGAGGGACTAGTCATTCCAGGCTTGTTGGGGCTAGACTCGTACATGCCCAATCTACTTCAGTTCACACTTAGCTAAGAGATTAAAGCTGCCATTGGACTCCACAGATTTGGTTAAAAGAAGGACAGGGATGGCCGCCGCGGTGGTACAGTGGTAAAAGCGCTGACTTTCAGGTGCAGTTATGCTCCTCCTGGGTGGGGGGAGGGGCTCGGAGAGAATCGCTGGGCTAGTTGGAATCACGGTCAGGAGCACGAGGAGTCGCGCCCTGAAGAGGACGTCACGCCCCCCTTCCTACTACCAGTTGACGGGGTTGTGTAGCAGCGATTCTCTAGCGGTTGCTACACGGGGGGAATTGAATTAGATTAGGGGTTCAATTGGCTACCAAAATTGGGAGAAAATTGGAAAAAATCAGAAACAAAATTTCAAAAAAAGAAGGATAGGCATAATGCATTGTGCTGTTTTCTGCTCAATTCTTTGCAAAACAATTGCATAATAATATTCAGAAACAATTGGGACACCAATAATGAAAGGCTGCAGCTATCTAGTTGAAGACAAACAAGGAACTCAAACAATGTAAGGCATGTGGCACATGCCACACAAAGATGGAGTGTTCAACATAGTTCACATGCCAGCTTCCCTCATGGGCTCTGTGGCGCAATGGATAGCGTATTGGACTTCTAGTGAAACCCAAGAGACGTCATTCAAAGGTTGTGGGTTCGAGTCCCACCATAGTCGTTATTTAGGCTCACAAAATGGGAATACTGAGGTGGAAACTTCAAAATACGACACCTAGCCAGGTCATCCATTCAAGAATAAACAGCAGAATATGTGAAAAACCCAGCCTATATAGAACCATTCGTTCTTGATTATTTAAACTATAAACAGTAACATATGTTCGTGTTTATAGTTTAAAGTAATCAAATTATTTTAACCCTATTGGAGTTTTTATTACTCTTTTAATAAAATTAAGATTTTCTAAAGAAGCGTATAATAGTATAGCCACAGATAAACTGGCACCACAGGTTTTTGATAGCCTAATTACAAAAGAAAAATCTTGGTGTTTTAGCCAATGTAAAAAGCACGTTGAAATAAGTTTTTATCTGTAGTTTTTCGGCTCCCCGGCAGATCACTCTCCCCCCTTCACTATAAACGCGCTAGCTAAGCTACGCTCTGTGCTATTCTTTGACTTATTGTCTCCAGTTAAAATGAAAACGATAATGGATTGTGGTACGAGGATTGTAAACACCGGCTGTGTTATGAAATGCAATCTCCATATGAGACGCTAGGGGGGTGAAATGCTGTATCTATAGCCTTTAAAGCTACCTAGCTTCTCAAGCCAAAGTTAACAAAATCATGCACTTATTGGGACTCATTTCGCATTGACAGCCTCTTGTTCAGACAGTTGTTGACACCAACATCAAGTGTGAATGCTATCAACCTGTTAAATAACGAATAGTTAAGATGCAGTTAGGGGAATGGATTTGTGTACTTATTTGCTGAAATATTTTGTGTTCCATCTGCCACAGTTAAAACATATGTAACACATTAAAGCTGCCATTTTACTCCATTGATTTGTTTACCAGAAGCACAGGGAGAATGTGATGTGCTGTTACTTTTCTGCTCTTGTTGATAATTCTTTGCAAAACTGCAGGCACCAATAATGAAATCCTGTGTAGCTACCTGTTTGAAGACAAACAGGGAAATCAAACAATGTTAGACATGTGGCACACACCACACATAGAGGGTTCGACATAGTTCACTGGACTTCTAGTCAAACACGAGTTGGACTTCTAGTCAAACACGAGAGAAGTGATTCAATGGTTGTGGATTCAACTCCCACCTGAGTCGTTATTTAGGCTCACAGAATGGGAATGTTGAAACATTAAAACATGACACTGAGCCAGTTCATCCATTCAACAATAAAACCCTCTAAACTACAGAATATATGAAAAACTTAGCTTATATACACTGCCCGGCCAAAAAAAAAGTCGCCATTGCACCCGTCATGCATAGTGCCCACTGTACAAGCCTCTGGAGGCAGTGTTATGATCTGGGGTTGCTTCAGTTGGTCAGGTCTAGGCTCAGCAACATTATGCAGCAATAAAATGAAGTCAGCTAAGTACCTGAATGTGCTGAATGACCAGGTTATCCCATCAATGGGCATTTTCCAGGACGACAATGCCAAGATTCATCGGGCTCAAATTGTGAAAGAGTGGTTCAGGGAGCATGAGGAATCATTTTCACACATGAATTAGCCACCAGATTCCTGACCGTAACCCCATTGAAAGTCTTTGGGATGTGCTGGAGAACACTTTACGGAGTGGTTCGACTCTCCTGTCGTGAATACAAGATCTCAGCCAAAAATTCATGCAACTCTGGATGGAAATAAGTGTTGTGACATTGCATAAGGTTGTCGAAACAATGCCACAACAAATGCGCGCCGTAATCAAAGCTAAAGGCGGTCCAACGAAATATTAGAGTGTGCGACTTTTATTTTGGCCGGGCAGTGTAGAACCACTCATATACACTGTCTGGGCACTATGCATGACGGGTGCAATGGCGACTTTTATTTGTATGTTACTGTTTATAATTTAAGGTAATTTAATCATTTTAACCCTATTAACTGACTTTTAACTTTTGATAGCCTAATTACTAAGGAAAGATTGGATGTTTAAGCCAAAGACCCAACATTTTATGCAAGCTATATAATCCAATAAATTAGTGCTGTGGTGTTCTTCTGCCAACAGTTTTCCAAAAAAGCCATATTCATATCAACAGACAACAGAGTTTGGCAAAGAAAGAGAGAGAAAAACTTCCGCATGCTTTAAATGTGTGCGCTCTTGAAAATGCAAGCTCTACAAGTGCGTGACAGTTCACACAGGAGCTCTAAGTCATGTGAACCATTCACACAGGAGCTCTAAGTCATGCGAGTGTGCAGTCTGTCCAAGTTGAGGTCGGATAAAAGCTTTTTGGTTACATTTTTAGAACAGGGGCATGAATTATTACTACTTTACGATAATTTAGAAATGTATATTGTGCAGGAACTAAAGTACAATCCAAACATTACTGTTAAGTTATATCCATCCCAAGAGGCCTCAGAGGGATCAGATGTATGCTATCAGAGTTGATTAAACACTGAATATTTCACTGTGTTTTCTACTGTACCTGAAATAATAAAAAATAGGCAATCCATTTTTATAATTCCCTTTGCTGCAATGAGAGGCATACTGTATATTCCACAATGCTTTCAGAGGGGAGTTTCTTGACTGTGATTTGGCAACCAGGGGAATGTCCAGAGTGACAGGAAGCCAAGCTGCATGTTCCATAAGTACTAGCCCTTTCTGTCAGAGACAGTCCTCCAGAATCACCCAACAGGTCCTATACAAATATACTCCCTTGCCCCATGTAGCAGGGGTTCACAACCTTTCAGCCAATAGAACATGTTTTTCCAAATTTGTTGACGCCATCTTTGTTTCGTGTAGAAACGTGCTTGCTAAATAATAATTGACAAAAATGTAAACATTCATTTCACATGCAAACCCCACATATTGTTTCATGACATAGCTACATGACTACAAGGTAGGCCATAAAACCTCAGACTCAATTTGTCACCGTTAACATTACACTTTAACCAAAACATGGTGTAGCCAGCTACATAGCGACATTTGTTTTTCAGTCATACAGCTCGTTGCTTAGCTACACAGCTTGTCCAGTATAGTCATTCAACAGATTATCATGGTATATCATTTTTGAAGCTTTGAAATGCAGGTAGCTATCCAAAAGGGCTGACAGGTATGACATTTCAGCCAGGCTGCGCACTGTGCACAGTGCAGGAGATTGCTATAGCTAGCATAATTGATGCAGTCATACACACACACAGTACACAGCCGGCATACACTCAGGAAGTGATAGCAGTTCTCCATGTTTTTTTTAAATTCGCAAATAACCTAAAGAAACAATTGCTTTAATGACCTCCATGTTTGCTGGCAATTCTGATTTTGAAGCATGTGAATGCGTCAACCCTATAATTATGATTTGGCAACTGGGAATATAGCTTCTGAGGAGCTGATAGCATCATTATTAATGTTAGCTGAATGACTAGTTGCCTGCTTAACTATGCTTCAGTCGAGAATGGACACTTCTCTAAAAAAAATTTAAATAACAATGCTCACTTCAGGGGGTAGTAATGTTAAAAAACAATATTTGTGACGTTATAATTTTCTTTGTCGTCACCGATCATGAATTTCAGCCACCTAAGCTATTGTAGTACGTTAGCCAAGCCCAAGGGTCTCCCAAAATCTACAGTTTAACTGCTTTTTAACTTGTTTAGCTAACTTGCAAATGGAAAGATTTTAAATTAATGTCCGCTACACCTATGGAGCACCTACTGATATACAAACCATTAGTAGGTATACCGTGTATACAACCCATTAAAAACACTTACCCTAATCCATTTAATAACATTAAAAACAATTTAATTTATTTGCAATTCATGGTAGAGGAAAAATTACTGAATCCAGGCCTATGTTTCGTTGAGCTAAAATGTAGTGTGCTTGCATGTCTGGTCTGTGTATGCATGTCTATCTCTAGATTTCATTATCTTATGGTTCATAAATGTATATGGATTATCAGAATCAGTTACACATAACAAAAATGGTACAAAAATAAATTATATCAACAGAAATACAATCATTTACACTAGAGAAATTAATACATAAATACAGATAAAAATGATAAATATTTAGGCCTAATAAATAAATATTGAATCTTATAAACCTATCCACACATATCTTTGCCCCATTAATGTTATGTATGTTTGTGGGTCAGAAAAAGTTTAGCCAAATAGGTAAAATAGTATTATTTATTTAAAAAGTAAAATAATAAAAAATTGTTGTAAGCACAATTTTGCAACCAAAAGAATGTCTAGCATCACACAGGTTTCTATTCAAATAATAATAATAATAATAACAACAACAACAACAACAACAACAATAATAATAATAATAAAATGTATTCATGATGTGCTTTTCATACACCAAAAGCACTGGATGCAGACAATTGTTCAAACATATTGTGTACTCATTTTTTTTAGTGTAACACAGCTGAATTGCAGATTATTTCCACTATATATGATTGTTATTTGACACTTTGATGTGACACAAAGTTTGAAGTTTCTCTTCAGACGGTAAGATGAAAAAAAACAAGTTATATAAAATAATTTATGAAACACTGGGTAGTATTTCATTGGAATAGAGCTTGTTTCATTTGTGTGAGCTAAGATAACCAATATTGTTTGTTGTAACTTGGCTTAATTTTGACATCCATACTTTAAACGGCAGGCCTAGATTTTTGCAAGTATTATTAATGGCTTATAGCCAGTGTTTAGTATGCGTGAGAAACTTGGCATTTTTGTTGAAAACATTTTTTATTGAGATGTAATTTACAAAACATGGAAATATAAGCAAAATTCTCAAAAGGCTAAAAAGTCTATTTTTCAGTGATCCCCTGAACAGGGGCGGAGCTAAGGGGGTATAATAGGGAAAGCTTTCCCGGGCACTAGTGGATCCAGGGGGCCCTTAGATGTGGGGTATGTGTGTGTGGGTGTGTGCAGGGGGGCCCTTTCTCATATTTTTTTCCCTGCACAAAAACTTGTCGATCCATCCCTGCCCGTGAAGCTCCCTTGTGTGTTGTTCTCCGTATGTTTTTAGAATCCCGGCTATTCACCCTGAGTTAAGGGGGTGAATTAGTCTCTCAATCTCCACTTTATTCCAGCCTGATTTGAAGAGATAGTTTACTCCCCTGTTACTCCCCTGTTATAGTGGGTTTTTCAACAACTCCTTCCTCCTTACACATCACAGGAACTGCACTGAGTAAAACCGGGAACCCTCCCAAATCTGGAATATTGAATGAAGTAAAAAGACGTGTTCAAACTCAGTAATCCTGCTTCGTGACACAGGCCCCAGGTTCTTTGTTCCATAAATTGTGTAGTGTAGTGGGTAAGAAAGCGTTATGTTGAGGGTTCTGTTCCTGGTGGTATAGGTAGTGCAAGGGCACTTCACGGGGTGTTGGGCCATCACATGTGGCCAGTTAGACCTGCATTCATCATGACACAATTTTACAGGTGTCTGGAATTCTTCAGGAGGAACATGACACTATTTTTTACTTGAGAAAGCCAATCAAATCACACTTATTTACTGGATGTGGAAAAAACATTTTGAAATGTTTTTTTAGAATATCATATAAAGGCTTGATTGGATTCAGATCCTGACCAAGTAAGCCACAACATGGATAATGCCATGCACCTCAAACCATTGACTCAAGCTCTATGGATAGGGACATTGTTATCTTTACCCCTGTTGTCAGAAAATACATTTTGTCAGTCTTTTAAATTTTTTTTAAATTAAGCTGGCATTTATCCCTTTATCACTGCTTTCTCGTTCTGTCACTCTTATAAGATTTGTGTAATTATCTCTGTTTTATGTAATTCCCTCGTTTGCTTTCATCTTTGGTAATACCCCGGTAACATGATCGCTTATATCCATTATTTGATTACAGCTGATTACAGTCATATTATGCCTGCCCCGCTTCTTAGTGTTCCACTCTGGAAAAGCACTCTGTGTCATTACAGTTATGAAGAGCGCGACACTAATTAAAATGGGATTGATTGGTATTTGAAATAGCACTATACAGTTTGAACTTTTGGCTCAGAAATGTCTCCGCAGGTGGCCATGCTGCGCACTATTCCCCGCCAACTACATGCGCCGCTGCAAACACCCTGCATTAGAACTGTACACCCTCTCATTAAAACGCATATCTCAGAACCTATTTCATTTGTGTGAAAAATTGACAACAGACACGCTAGCTGGTCTCAAATTTCTTGTCTTAAACAGAATTGGACTGTGGTCCTTGTGCGTTGCAAAATTGTATTAATTATTAACTTAACTTTTGACAGGACTTAACAATTTATCAAACACTGACTATGCAGCTACTTCAAAATAAGCTTCACTTGTTTTATAATTCATTTAGCCTAAAAAATGATTATATTGTGATCAACATCAAATTATATATTTTGCCAAAAAAAATTAATAGCCTACTTGAATAATGTAGGTTTGCTCTTGGAAAGAACCAGAGGTCGCATTTGAGCTTTTGAAAGACTTAAGAGTTTAATTAAAAATGTTTACTTCCAACTCTGTCAAAACTTAAACAATATTCTTTAAAAATCCTTACAAATAAATGTGTCAATATTTTTCATGAAAAACGAATAAAATAGAACTAGGTTAGTATCAACGTGGCCTTGATAATGCGAGAACAATGTTCGGACATGTTTTTCGTCAAGATATCTTTTACAGTTAAGTGTTAAAAACCGATTCTGTCAGAAATCCGTACCAGATCAAGAGACAACGGGACATTTAACATGTTCATCTAGTTTCAGTACAGAGGCATAATGGTGTCTTATTTCAAACATAATGCATAATTTCACGGTATTGTGCGTTTTACGATATAATTCAATCAAAATTTACATTTCTTCCGGCCACAAACCTTGGCTATGAAAGTGGACTTTGGACCGCTTAAGAGCGCTCGTACACGCACATTAAGGCGTCGATGAATTTCACTGAGAGAGATGCAATGAGCTATAAGGTAGACTTAATGAATGTTTTGAAAGCTATAAATTGACAATCGTGTAAGCTAACAGTCCGTTTCCAAGCGTTGGAATACACTTAATGTGCTACAAAAATAATCGCGCCTCTTATAAAATGACCATTTACATAAAACCGTATCTGTTTTTATGGCACGTGAGATATTTGCGTGATATCTGCACTAATTTACATTAAAGCAGGCAGGTGAAAACGACATCTGCAAAGTTGTACTGGTGCACTTTGGCAGTAACTGTGCATAAGTATTTTGTATTATATTCGTATATTGATTTTTTAGTTCATCCCATGCATTGGACAGACGTGAACGTGGATAATAAACTTGTCAAGTCACAGCAAAATGTTCATTATTAAATCAACTCTTACATAGGGAATATGAGTCCACTATGGCCAGAGTCGAATAAACACTGGTCATTTTAGGGCTACATTAGATACAGACCCAAAAAAGTTGACCTATTCGGTTGGGTTCAATCTGATCAAAAAACGATAAAACCCACATTTAAGGCAGCAACAACAGAAAAATGGAAAGTGGAAAATTAGGAAATATTTGAGAAAATATTTGAAAATAATCATTTATTTCTATCGTGCGTGCGTTTATTTGACAATAATAATTACACGGTCGGTTTATGAGGCGTAAACTTAAAATAATACATTATTATTATCATTACATTTGCAAAAAGTTGCTGTATTTACTGTCAATAAACAACAACAACAACAACAATACTAATAACATAAGGTTCCTGTAAGTTCTGTAGAATTAATTCATTTACGAACTGTGGCATGAAAACATAAAGCCGCATGACAGACTATTGCTATACGCATTATTGTGCTCAGACCAACACAGTGCTGCTACTTTAAGGATTGTTAAAAATTGGCCACAATTATTATAAGAATAAACACGTCAAAGTGATGTCGGGAATAAAATTAACCATATTCTGTAAACAAATCACAAATATATGCAGTCTTCCCGCTCTCTGCTCCCCGAAGTCCATTGACCGGGTCAGCGTTATGCCGAGGCGTGTCAGAGGTCTAGAGGTGAAAGTTGAACTCGAGAGTAACTGCATATTAGCAGGCTCCGCTATGCGGCCCTTGAGTCCGTACTGAAAACGGATCGCAATCTCTTTAATTGTACAGAGTGGTATGTTTGCCGTATTTAATAAATCAGCATAGTCGAATTATTCACCAATTATTGGAAGCCGTCTTTGAACAAGGTAGGCTATATTTCAGTTTTTACATGTCAGTATTGACCCAATTTCTGCGAGAGGTAATATTAGACATTATTGGACAAACACAATATACACATATTCAGGTCACATTCCCTGAAGCGCAGAAAAACGAACACGACCTTTCAGTAACAAAAAGCAAAAAAGTGGAAAAACTGCAGGCGTATTAATACAATGGCCAGCCTATAGGCAAAGCACAAAGGATGTTATTAAAATAACAAAAAAAAACAAAACAGAACTCTTCGTGATATATAAATATTTTATTTTATGATATAGATATTATAGTTTAATGTAGCCTATATCCATATTAATCGAACGTCATGTGCCATGAATTCACTGTGCTTGTCTTCTGTATCTTTTAATACAACTATTGCAGCCTACGCAGTAGTTAACGTTAGCCTTGCTTGGAAATATTCATAATTTTTACTAATATTTTTAAATGAACACAACCACTCTTTTAACATTATAAACTGGATCATGTCATTAATAAAAAACAGAAGACCAAAACGTTTTACTATTCCGGTTTCCCAATCACAGTAAAGTGCTCAGTGTTGATTTAACTCTTGCTGAGTTTATATCTGTCCAAGTGGGTTCAATTGTATTCTAGCAGAGTAAACTGTATTCTATAAGAGTTGATTTAACACTGAACATTTTAAAGGGATGTCTGGGTGTAAATAGGAAGAGTGTGCTCGTGAGTGTCTTTTCGGATTAACAGGTTATTATCTTTATCACCATCAGCAAACTTGGAACGTTGGGGATATGTCGACCCCCATTGTCTCATGAGAAAAACAGAATCAATTAGTCAATCAACAAAATGAGCGAGACATCTTTGTGACTGCGCGGGACCCATTTTATCTTCGCACCTGTAAATTACAGCATCGCTCATGCGCAGTTCTGCTACACGTGATACAGTTACAGACCCCCCCCCCCCCTTATTCGCTACTTCCTTAACGTCGTTTATTCATTTGAAACACTTTGGTGGAATGTGGAATGCATTCAAGTACATAGTAGCTCATGGTGCCCGACAAATTACAGGTTGATTTACTGGGGGACATGACAGTTTAACAATATGCCATGGCCGCGGTTTATTGTTTAACGCGCTAGGGTGCATTAAACTCAGCAGTGAGGTAGTAAATTACTAGTAAGTAGTAAATATGCTGTTATGCGATTTTAGATGGTCTGATATACTGGGGTAGTTTGTATTTAGAGTTCTGTTTAAAGCACGTCGTGATTAAAGTCAAGCAGTGAAATAACACGTGATAAGTAGACCCATGCTAAACCTCGCTATAGATAAATCTATATCAGTCAGTCAATCAATAATGTCGATTCAAATAATATTAACGTTCGAATGCATTCGTTCAACAGGGGTGGAGTTCCTGGGTAATCCCTGTCCTCGAGCAGCAAAGAATGGGGTTAATGGAATCTTAAAAGGAAACTCAAAACACTTAAACAAATGACAATTTGGGTGATTAAGATAAGGAAGAGGACGAGGAGGAAGAAAAATAAGCCTATAAACTACAATCTTGAATCATCCCGGGAGTCTTGCATGTGAACGAAATTGTATGCCACTGAAGAAGAAGTATAATTAATTAAATAAAACCCCTATTTTGTCGTGGGTAAACATATTTTAACGTGTTGCCTCTATAGACAAAAATAACTGTCTGAACAGAAGCCAACACTGTCCTGTTCATAAACTGTTTTTATGCGAGACACTGTGTGTAACACGTAGGCATAGCCTATATTCGACTAGAGTTATTTCTGATAAGCAACATGTTACAATACTGTTGAAAATGCTAATAAAAGTTGCTCTAAATCGCACCGTAGCTAATATATAGCCTAACAATACATCGAAAACAAAACATGCCTTGATCCTCACCAGAGGTGTTTGTCTCTGTCATCACCCATATGTATACAGGTATGCGCTGATCTATCTTAAGTTAACTGTCTCGTTCTATTTATCTGAACATAATGACGCCATAAAACGACTTAATTTAAACGATTGGATGGGAGTGTCCAGGAAATGACACCATACTTCATTCTGTTCTCCGTCGTATTTAAACAGTCACTTTCTCTTGTAACACGTGCGTTTGTACTTGAGGAACTGGAAACTGTAACTACAACAGTTTTACAGTTTTCACTTTTAACACCGTTCATCTTTCACGGAGCACCGCGTGGAGCTTTGATGTCAGCGAAATGAAAAGTCGGTGTCAGCGCAGGTTCATTTCCTGGCACTCGATTTAACCTGCTCGTGCAATAAATTCCAGAATATAAACGGCTCAGGAGAAGCACTTTGTAAGTTGACAGCGCCTAACCATAATTTAGAATGGCGAGAAACACCGATCATTGGTGGGGTGGTTTATTTGCAGATAAAACTGGAATGCTAAGTAGCTACGAGTGGTACTTTCTGTGTATGAAAGCGTAGACGCATTGTCGGTGGTCCTCCTCTTTGCAATCTATATATCCCAGATGATTTGTAATCATGTTTATTTTTTCAAAATTAAATAATAGATATATACACATTTAATTGTGTTTTCTTTTGTGCTTTTAAGATTTGTATATAAAGAGCAGCACGAAAACAACATTGAAGTGAAATGTCGCATACACCCTCGATAATCCTACCCCAAACAGCATTGACAAAAGCAGAAAATTGGGAGCATTTAGCGGAGTAAAAATAATGATTAGTAACAATATAAGCACCTGATCTCGGTGTGCATAATAGTATAAATCCAGATTATATCCAGAATTCGGATAGAATTAAGGCATGTTGATGCTGATTTTTTTGTATAGAAGAGTTTAGTTAATCTAGTAGTCTTAGACTAATTAAAAAGTTCAAATTAGCAAGTCAACGTGTTAGGTGATGTTTTCCTGCACCAGTGGTATATTTTGGGTTTCGACTATTCACTGAGCAATAAGCAAACGTGCATGGCGTGTACTGACCTAAAAAAAGAAACAGCAGTAACAAAAGCTGTACGATCCACATTGTCCAGCAAACAACTCAAATTGGTTGACTGGATACGGTGGCATTAATTATGGAGTAGTAAATGAAAATATATAACTACATCAATAAATAAATAATTAACAATGGCGTCGTATTGATGTGGTTACCTGTAGATGCGAGGTGATAGGCAACTCAACTGTAGGCTATTCCTTATCAAAACATGTTTGTTGAACAAATTAGGCTGTATCTTTCCTGAGTTTAGAAAATACTGAACAGTATGCTTCCACCAAGAGTAAGCCACAATAACAATAGTTTTGCGGGCTTGCTCCAGATTAAAACGTCCTCACTGGCAGGCTAATTAATTATTGAAATGCAAGATGAGGCGTTAAGACAATCCTGTTTTTTTATTTGTCCTAATTGTTTTCAACCTCACAAAACTGATCACACTTGGGGCCTATTGGTGGTTCGGGGAAGATACATTATGTTGGGGATGATGCAATAAGGGTCGCGATGGGGTTGTGCAATACGATGCTTAGGTTTTTACTGACGACACTATGTATGTATGTATGTATGTATGTATGTATGTATGTATGTATGTATGTATGTATGTATGTTTTTGTGTAGCTTTATGCCTTTTGTAATACAGCAATGAGTGAGCACAAGACACATTTCCCTACGGGGACAATAAAGTATATCTTATCTTACCTTATTTCTAAAATATGGCCAAAATCAGCACAGTTTACATCAAAGATGCATTAAGTCTCTTCTCCGCGTGTCCTACATAAGGCGCAAACTTATGATTGGCCGAGATATGTCACATTGGTCGTCTACACCAATCAACGGATAATACGCACTGCCTGTAGAGATCAGTGCCTCAGGAGTCTGACGCCAGAAGCGGTAGTTTATGGTTTCCAGCTTTTTGAGATCATTGATTGCCTCAAAGGAATGGGATTTGCCGGTGTGAAAAGCGCCTTCAATATGCTACATGAAGTTTAACAGAGTCGCTCAGAAGAAATGGAACCCCTTGTTTTAAATTCTGAGAGTCTTCGTTCGCCCTGGATGGCGATCCAAACAAAACAGGCTGGGACAATTAAATTCTCAACGCACAAACACACACGAACTCGCGCGCACGTGCACACGCGCACCAGCAGCCTGATTTATGACTTCCAAGTTAATAGAATTGAGGATGGCCAAAAGGCTTCAACGAATCAAACTAAATATTTTGAGAAATGGCCTGCATACTTGAAAACGGTCAACCAGTCAGGGAAATGATTCGGCCTACCACGCGGAGAGAAAGAAAAGCAGAAGCGGTAAAAGAGGGAATCGATACGCATAGCCCCAGTCATCTGGGCATCCAGCCCACAGTAATTCAGCTCCTGTCAGAGCATAATTGAGGAATGACGCAAGAGCAGTATAATCAGAGTTTAAAAAAATAAACTCTGAGACTATGGTCAACTATATAGGCCTATATGTGTTTTCATCCATATCGGGTGAACCGTGTAGCAATACCCCCCCCCCCCCCCCCCCCCCCCCATTTTAGGGGACCAAAGGTAATTTGACAAATTAACATAACTTAAATAAAGTCATCATATTTAATATTTGGTTGCATATCCTAGACTAGATAAACCTGTAAATTAAGCTGGGACAGTAACATAGAGGATGTGAAACTATACATTGCAAAACAATTTTCTTGAAATAAAGAATGACACAACCAAATTCATTTCTACATTTTTATTTCTAAAGTATAATGGTTTTGTTATATACGGGGAAAATGTATCAAGGCATAGCCTATTACAGACACATTGAGAAAAGAGCTAAAATGTGCAATACACAAAAGCAGCGAAAGAAATACAAAGTGCAAGACTTTAAAAAGTCATAAACTCTTCAGTCGGCCTATGCTTCTCCCTACCCTGCTCTATTTATAGGAGGCTATGCTTTTACACACACACATTTATTCTGAAATAACTCCATGCCTTCTAAAGCATCTGACTGCGGTGGCTTTTCTGTCTGGTGTTAACAACCATGGATTCCTCTAAACAGTTGTCCATGGAAGTCAGAATCAAGATAGTTCACTTCCACCAACAAGGAGAAGGCTAAAGAAAACTCTCTCAATGTTTCAAACTACCTATTTCTACCGTCAGAAACATTATCATAAAATGGAAGATAAATGGAACAGTTGAGGTCAAGGCAAGATCTGGAAGACCAAGAACAATTTCAGATAGAATGGCCTGAGACCTGGTGAGAAATGTTCAGAAGAACCCACACATCACTGCCACAAAAACTGCAAAAAAGAGTAGCAGGCGCAAGTCAAGTTGTTCACAGGACAACAATACAATGTACTTTAAACAACAAAGACCGACATGGCAGAGTTGCAAGAAAGAAGCCTTAAAGTGTCTGAAAAGCATGCAAAAGAAAACCTTGAGAAGCCTGAAGCATGTGCTTTGGACTAACAAAGCCAAAATTGAACTTTTTGGCCACAACCAAAGAAGGTATGTTTGAAGAAAAAAGGGTGAAGCATTTGTAGAGAAGAACACCTTGCCAACTGGATCTGTTATGCTTTGGGGTTGTGTGGCAGCGGGGGGCACAGGAAATATTGTTCGTGTGGAAGGAAGAATGGATTCCACAGAATATAAACAAATTCGAGGCTAATGTTGGACGGTCAGTCCAGACATTGAAGTTGAAGAGAGGTTGGGTATTCCAGCAAGACAATGATCCAAAGCATACCTCGAAATCATCCATGAAGTACCTCCAAGAAAGATGGATGAAGGTTTTGGAATGGCCACCACAGTCCCCAGACTTGAATATTATTGAAAATCTGGGGAAAGATCTCAAACATGCCGTGCATGCAAGGAGGCTGAAGAATATTTCTGAGCTAGAGGTGTTCTGCCAGGAAGAATGGGGAAAATTCCAAAAGCAAGAATTGAAAAACTCTTAGCTGCATGGCTACAGGAAGTATTTACAAGCTGTTAGTTGCCCGAGGAGGAGTTACAAAGTACTAACTGGCAGGGTTCTCAAACCTTTGCACAGGGCCATTTTTTATTATTTTGAAAAAGTAAAAAATTGAAATAAAAAGTAATCTTGCTCTAAAATTTGAAGAAATGTGTCATGTTTAGGTCAGGTTAGCATCTGTTCACTTAGATATTAATTGTAAAAGGTATTTTGACCAGGGATACCCAAATTTTTGCATCCCACTGTATATATATACAGTTGAAGTCGGAAGTTTACATACACTTAGGTTGAAGTCATTAAAAATCATTTTTAACCACTCCACAGATTTCATGTTAGCAAACTATAGTGTTGGCAAGTCAGTTAGGACATCTACTTTGTGCATGACACAAGTAATTTTTCCAACAATTGTTTACAGACAGATTATTTCACTTTTAATTCACTATATCACAATTACAGTGGGTCAGAAGTTTACATACACTAAGTTGACTATGCCTTTAAATTTTTAATATTTGGTTGCATATCCTTTGCATGCCATGACTTCCTGATGTCTGTGACTCTTGATATCTTATTTTCTGGTACTCTTACAAGCGATACTATAACGTCTCTGCATTTGAATGGATCTCTATGGGAATTGGGGGGTGGGACTAGATTTAGCTGTAAATTATGCTGGAACAGTATGGAATACATGATCTGTAAAATGGCTGTAAGTCATCAAGGGTCTGAGGTATCAAAGAAGCCTTAACCATCATTCTGCTGCCAGAAATACAGTAGATATGGATGGATAACTGTCATGGTTTGTGACCTTTTTCCCTTGCGGTCGTGTTCCTCGGTCGCCACAAGTGGGCGCTGCTTCGTTGGTTGAGTTTTGGCTCAGTTCCTTCTTCTCGCGAAGAAGTCATCAACGTTGCACAGCTGTACATTGTTGCCGGTGAGTTTTATAAGCCTTCTGTTTCCTTCATTCAGGGTTTTGATATTGATTGTTTGTTGTTTGTGCTGTGGTGTGTTGTATGGCATTATTTGTGCTGTTTTGTGTGCGGTTTATTTTTGCCCTTTTAAAGTTTTAGTCGTATGATTGATCTAGTGTTTTAAGGAGACCGTTTTGCTCTGTTGTGCTTTGTTGGAGTTTTGCGGGACTTGGCTTTGTGCTTTGAGCTTTCAGGTTACATTCCTGTTTTGTATGCTCATTTCAGTCGCCGCTTTCTGGTCTGTCCTTTGTCATTTTGCCTAGGTCGTTTGCCATTTTCTGTCTCTTTCTCCTCTCTCTATGTGCTGTCTTTCGTGATAGCAAGAGGAGTTTGTTTATTAAGAGACAGGGTGTTTTATCATACTGACTTTAGGGTTCTATTTATTCTTAGAGGCAGGGTTAGTATTTTCTATTGAGCTTGCATTAGTCAGATAACCGATAATTCCGGTGCAGCTGTCCTCTCGCCCCTGTGTGCCTTTATCCGTATATGGAGTTTGACGATTTTGTTCGGAACTGTAGTTCAGTTTCGTCTGTCGGTGCATGTCTTGTGCCGTTATCCGTATATGGAGTTTGACGATTCTGTTCAGAACTGTAGTTCTGTTTCATCTGTCGGTGCATGTCCTCCTGTGGGGAGGCATGTTTGCGTGTGACTGCGAGCCTCTATATAAGCCTTGGAACATTTATTATCGGTTCCTTCACCTCGTTACATTTTCCCTTACTGAGAGGCTAGGGCGTTTATTTTCTATTTAAACTAGTCATTCTGCTAGTAAAGTTATGGGACTGCGGTGCTCCGTTGGCTCGCCTGTAAAATGTTTCTCCCTCCTGGGAGATCGGGCGTTTACCCCTTTATGTTCTGCATGCGACTGCTAGCTTATGGAAGTAGCCACAGAATGTTATATCTGTTCCTTCGCCTCCTCCTATACTAATGAGTATTAGTTTTCAGTGTTTGTTGGTTGTGTGTTTGATGTGTACCTTTTATGCTACTCGCCTATTCTTGCGCCTCATTACTGAGGCAGGGCGTTTATTATTGCTGGCCGTTTAATTACTTAGCACGTGGAAACATGGGGTAGCAGTTCTTTGTTCCCCTTTGCCTTGTTTGGATTTCTTGCTGTGAAATCAGGCATTTGTGCTTCTACTCAATTGCGTGTTAGTGTACCGGTTCGTACCTTCGGTACGTTGGTGTGTATTTGTGCCATTATGCTACTCGCCTGTTCTTATGCGTCTCGTTTCCGAGACAGGGCGTTTGTTATTTCCGGCTCGTTTATTAGTTACTTAGCTCGTAGAAGTATGGGGTAGTAGTCCTTTGTTCCCTTTCGCCTTGTTTGGGTTTCTTGTTGTGAAACCAGGCGTGTGCTTCTACTCATTGGTGTGTAACAGTGAGCCGGTCTGTAGCTGTGGTGTGTGTGTGTTCCTTGTCTTGTCTCCTCCCTTATCTGCGGGGTTTCTCGCCTTAGTGGCCTTAGGGTTTAAAGAATCCCCTTGCTGCGTTTGGCTCCTCCTACCTCACACGTCACGCCCCATTACAATAACTTGAAGGGTTTCTTCTACAATAACTTGAAGGGTTCAATAGGAAAATTTGTCAGGAGAAACAATGACAAAAGTCAATTAAATTGTTTACAGACAGATTATTTCACTTTTTATTTATTTATATTTTTTTCACTCTGCTGCCAGTTATGCAGTAGATAAGGATGGATCACTTTAAGGGTAGTTTCTCCTGACACATTTTCCTATTGAACTCTATGGAAAAATAAGTCAGGAGAAGAATCAAGTTATCCATCCATATCTACTGTATTTCTGGCAGCAGAGTGATGTTTTAAGGCTTGTTTGATACGTCAGACCCTTGATGACTTAGAGCCATTTAGCCAACCATGTGTTCCATACTGTTCCAGTGTAATTTACAGCTAAATCTCGTCCCACCCCCCAATTCCCATAGAGATCCATTCAAATGCAGAGATGTTATAGTATCGCTTGTAAGAGTACCAGAAAATAAGATATCAAGAGTATTTTGATGTTGCTGGGTCACAGACATCAGTCAGGGCATGTAAAGGATATGCAACCAAAAATAAAAAATGATTACTTTATTCTATATATAAATGCAGGGGTGCCAATAATTGTGGCACACATGGTTTTGTTAAAAATAATTATTTCTTGATGAGGGATTTTTTTTTTTCATAATAAATTTACTTCAATCAAAGGTTGGATTTTTCTAATTTTTCAGTGTGACATTAAGCTAATTCACCAAACAGTTAATTTTTTATAATCCTTTTTACTCATCTTTACCAGGGGTGCCAATAATAGTGGAGGGTACTGTATACTGTAAACCCGAATGAATTAAGTTTAGTTAAGGAAACTGATTACCTCAGTAAAAAAATGAAGCTAATAGACCTATTGGTCTTGTGTACACAGCAATTGAAAGAAATGTGTCCAATTAACTAAAATTTTAAGCTCTCTGTGCACTCATAATATTTGAGTAGGCCAACTTATTTACTTAGACATTAATCAAATGGTATTTGTCAAGGATAGTTAAAGCATTAAAATGCGGTCTATGTAATGCATTTGACTTACAGCTACGAAAATATACTAAGCTACAACTGTCAAAACATAAAATTATTATTTCAGCTTTACTTAAATCTGCCCTTGTTGGTACATGTACCTGTGCTGCAGCAGTTTGCCAATCCACCACAGGGCGCACACACCATCCACTCACACCTACAGGTAATTTGTATGAGTCCCCAATTAACCTAACTGGTATGTCTTTGGTCTGTGGGAGGAATGTGAACATGGGGAACATGCAAACTCCACACACAAAGGCGCTCAACCGGGATTTGAGCTTGGTACCTTCTTGCTGTCGGGTGACAGTGCTGTCCACTGCACCACCATGCCCCACAGGCACCTATCAAATCCTCTAATGAGGGAGCACAGGTGTTGAAAAAACATTAGTCTACCATGGATACATGCACAAATGTTACATGTAATTTTTGTAAACATCTATCTAATTTCTTCTGTTGGGTAGCTTTACCATATAGCGATAAAACTCCCATTTAAATCTGTTATTGTGTATTGCATTTTCTCATCGTTTACTAAATTGGGTTTTCCCGGCAGTCATCTTTTCTTGAAATTTCCAGAGTATGTTGATTTTAACCATTAACTGGGTGAGTGTGTCATTATGCAGGAAATGTCAGGTCACATGTGAGTTTAATTAATACAACAGAGTAACATCTCACTCTGAACTCAAATAAATAGAGTCATTGATAATCAAACCATCCACTTTAGTTCACGGTACTTGATTGTTTAGAGTTGTATTAACTATTTCAAGGTTTTTGCTTATAATGCACTCTATTCTTATGAGTGTGCGATACTATTGGGGTTTACAATGAGAGAGAGAGACCTTTGATTCTCCTTTATTATTAACAATCTAGGAGACAAAGCAAACAAATTTAATTCTCAAGCATTTCATAAATAAACCAAGAAACAAAACCCAAAAAGAAAGCAAACAAACAAACAAAAAACACCACAACTAAATAAAATAAACAACCCCCCCCACCAAAAAATAAATAAAAGCTTGACACACATAAACTAATAAAATAAGTGTGTGTGTGCGAGAGAGAGAGCAAGGTACATATATATATACAGTGACCTCCACTATTATTGGCACCCCTGGTAAAGATGAGTAAAAAGTGTTATAAAAAAATCACCGTTTCGTGAATTAGCTTAATCTCACACTGAATAAATTAGAAAAATGCAACCTTTAATTGAACTTTAATTGAAGTAAATTTATTATGAGAAAAAAAAATTCCCTCATCAAGAAATAAATATTTTTAACAAAACCACGTGTGCCACAATTATTGGCACCCCTCCATTTATATATAGAATAAAGTAATAATTTTTTATATTTGGTCGCATATCCTTTGCATGCCATGACTTCCTGATGTCTGTGACCCAACAACATCAAAAAGCACTTGATATCTTATTTTCTGGTACTCTTACAAGCGATACTATAATGTCTCTGCATTTGAATGGATCTCTATGGGAATTGGGGGGTGTGACTGACTAGATTAAGCTGTAAATTACACTGGAACAATATGGAACACATGGTGGGCTAAATGGCTCTAAGTCATCAAGGGTCTGACGTATCAAACAAGCCTTAAACCATCACTCTGCTGCCAAATATGCAACAAAAATATTTAAAATAATTACTTTATTCGACATTATGTTAAACAGTCCAATATTTTTTGATGGGGGGGGGCTATGTACAAAAGGTTCTATAATTTTTAAAAGGTTCATCCGATATGGAAAATACCCTCAAATTAAGCTGACAGTCTGCACTTCAAACTCATTGTCATTGTATCCTTTCAAACTCAAAGTGCTAGAGTACAGAACCAAAATAACAAAAGATGTGTCACTGATAGAATACATTTGATGTACATACACATTTCCAGGTTATTGGCCTTGTATGCCAGCAGTTTGTCGAAAAAAAGGTGGCACTGGGTTAATCTAATGAGCTTCCTTTCTGGAGAGCCACTCTATTTCTTGTGGTCCTTGGCCTTGGGTCAAGGAGGCCCCCTAACGCATTGAGAGAAGGGTCCTGAAATCAGTGCCCCCCCCCCCAGTGACCTTGAGACTCCTGTGTGCCCAAACTGCACACCCATTAGAAAGGAAGGGGGAGGGGGGGTGGATTATACAAAGATGCAAAAGGGGTTCATATTGCACAAACTGATGTGTGGTGTGTATCCTGGCACAAAATGGCCGCTGTGCTATAGTGGTACATTGAGGTAACCTTGCCCTCTTTGCTGTACATGGTTATCAGTTACTTTCTGAGCCCAATTATAAGTAACATAAAATGAACAAACACTGTTCCAATGATGCAGCCAGGTATCAAAGGACCTGGACTGCCTAGGTCCAATTAGGACGTTGAGTGAACAAAATTTTTATAGTGTGATTGTTGGTCATTTTTGGTTTTTGACCATCCAATCTGTAGGATAATTGTCTCTCAGTTTAAGATTAAAACTACACCAACTTTGTGTGACAATGTGTTAATCTTAGCTGCAGCTTTACTGGGTATCTACTAAACAAATTCATAGTGAATCTGTGTCTCAAGGACACAACCAGTGTGCTTTCACCAAGGGCTCAACCTCACAACCTTGTGGTTATAATCGCATTTCTCTTCCCAACCTCAGCCATTGGGCATGGTATTATCACAACAATGGGGTGAAACTTCTTTGAAAAAGTGGAAAGTGCAATTGGAGAATGACTCTTTTCCTTTTTTTCACCTTTCAAAAAGAATATTTCCTTAAATGGCAACTGCTCATGAGGGTCCACATTGTTTTTTTATTTAAAATTATATTTTAATTAAAATATAAACTTTTTTTTTTGTTGGGGGGGGGGGGGGGGGGGGGTTAATTTGTGCTGAGCATGAAGACTGCACAATATAGTCTACTTTTATAGTCTACTACGTTTTATAAAGCTTTCCGCCAAATATGCCCTCAGGTTACAAGAGAACGTGCCACATCACCGGCTGCCAACTGGTCATGCCTAGAATAGAATAGAATAACTTTTATTTTCCTGCTAGGGAACTTCAGTTGTATGAACACAAGGTTGTCAAAACTCCAAGTAGCCTACATATCTGTCTATTATTAAAAGCTCTGGACTCCAAAAACTCTGATTCCAAATCATAAGGCATAAAACTAAGTTTACTAATGAGTGAGCAGGTGGCTGGACAGCTGTTTATCAGGTGAAAACAAAGTTTAGGCTGAAGGAATAAACGAGGTATGTATCATCATAAGCATTTTATTTCATAGAAATAGGCTAGCATCTTATATATAACTGTTGCTGTGACAACAACAACAGCTTGCTGTTCACCACCTTGTAAAGAGTCATCATCGCTTTCATGGCTTGACCAACGGGTCAATTCTGTGTTGGACAGATAAACTTCAGACATAATTAACTGCTAGGGTACAGATCATTGTGTTCAATGCGCTGTGAACATAATTAGCCGTGTGCGAACTTACCTGTCGTGTGATGATTCGCCGCACTTTAATCTGCTGTAAAGTTTTCATTCTGTGACTGGTCTGGCGCCCCTCTGGTAAGGGGAATTACTCCCACCATTCTGTATTAAATCATCGGCCCATATTAAGACCCAATCATGTACGTGAATGTGCAGACTACGCGGGCCTAATCTAAAGTGAAACTCACCGAAGACGCTCTCTGCTGGTGTCCGTTGAAGTCCATTTCGTGGAGTTTGGATAGATAGGAGTGGCAGGAAGAGCAGGCGGGCATGGGGACACAACAGCCCTGTAGTTTTTCAGGAAGTTAGGTGAAGCATGTGTCCTGGAATTAAGGGGAGACCGGAGGCTCGCGCTTTTTGAAAGTTCCAATCGGAACGAACAAAAGGTCACGGGGCCGAGAGGGCGTAGACGAGGAGAGAATCCTAGCTGGAAAGAGGCAAGACCCGGGGAAGGTCCATGGCAACAGCACAGCATTTTTATTCTATTCGCTGCGGCAGAGTTTAGCATGTGCTCGTTGGTTTAAGTTCTGTAGCCTATCCATCGGTGGATGCCCCTGCCTTGCGCCTGCCTCTGCCCCCCCCCCCCCCCCCCCCCCCCCCCCACCCCGACATTAACTTGAGTCAGACTTGTTTTCTCTGCCGCTGTCCCCATGCTTTGTCCGATGTCGCGGATAACAGCTCTTGGTCGGCCTCTCTCTGGCACCATGTAACGCACAACTATAGATCGTTTCACCCGCCAAAGTGCTGGGAGCACAGCGAGGAAATTCGATCCGCGATTGAAGGAGATGACGTGCCCCATCAGTCTTGGCCAATGACTGACCCCCCTGTCATGTCCAGAGGGAACAGACGCTTTGATTAACTAATGCAAGCAACTTGTAAAAACACATTGGCGAAGGAAAAAGGACAAGATCCCTGAGGAAAGAGTCCCCATACGCTTACTTCTTTTCTGTGTTTTACAAAACTTCATTTGTGTGACCTATTCCGATGGACCCGCGGTGTTTCCTGTAATACAGGGCATGCGCTATGAAACCACCTCCGAGTTCAAGCCAAATACAAAAAAAAAAAAAAAAACCTTGCCAGTTATGGAACTTTACGAGATTCTTTCCAGGTATCCTGACGTCAGGTAAGTTATTTCCTCCAAAATCACAAAATTCGTTTCAATCGAAGCCTGTAGCTTCCGCTCTATTTTTAATGTAGGCCTATATTATGATTATATGAGCAACATATTCTCTTATTAAATATAAAAAACACTCAAAGACCTTTTTGTTCGAGTAGACTATCATACTTTTAAATGTTGATGATTGCATTACTACATTTTCGCACATTTTGATAAAGGGACACTGCAGATAAAGTTATAGGCCTAATAACTAATACAATTAGAGTTTACTTGTTGAAAAGTTATACAACTTTGTCCTGTAGCCTTTATAACTAAAATGAATCCCTCAGTTTAAAAAAAGTGTATTTTGAAAGAATTTCAACGGCATACCCTTAACGAAACTTTCCATAGCTCAAACACATAAAATATCGAGGTATGTAGCATGTAAATGTTTCCGGTCGTGCACCTTTACTTTCTCATAACTCGAAAAAAAGAGAAAAACTGTGAAACCGCGTTGTCACCGTTATTTCAGTACCACATGCCCCTGTGTGTTACATGTGTAATTGTTTATTTATGTACTAATTTTTATTTGTTTAAATAGGGCGCCCTACTGATATTTAAATAACAGATCTAGAATACATTATGCACAGGCTGTCAAATATGTGTATTGATTAATAATTTAAACTACACAAATATGCATTAAATTGATCATTTAAACTGAGGGTCGTAGTATCCTTGGATAAAGTTACATGTGTATGCAGCTATGTTTAAAATGTTGCAAATATGCTGTAAATATTGAATTGTGATTTGAATGAATAAATCAACCAAGCCTCGAGATTATTTGATTTTCTATGTGCTTACATAGAGTAACTGTTTATTTTGACTAAATGAAAGACGTTTTCAAAGGTTGGGTGGTCTATTTAACATCTCAAGAGAAAAAGGATAGACCAGAAAAACACAAAGAAAAAGGTATACATGTAAAAGTAAGTGAAAGTGAAGTAGGCATGTTCAACAGTGCTTTGTGGAGCTTGTACCACTACGTCAGGATTGTATTCTTGGGTATGTAGCTGTGTTTTTCGTCTTATTGCCATTGGCGGGACCCGGTTTCTGCTCCAGAGGAAATTACATTAAAAACAAATAGCACGACCTTATACCTTTACTGGATTAACTGATATTTTGACGAGTTTAATTTAATTCTATCAACTTTGTTTTGTTGAGTACGAATTAGTCATGTAATATTATGGATGTGCATATTTGCAATTCTCCCCAATTGAACAAGTATATATTTGTTTATGGATATGGACCAAAAGGCACTCGTATGCCATTCATTTGTTCGGTTAATCACCTTAGTTCGGTCGCACTTGATAGACTTTGGAAATTTAAGTTTTACAGCTTGTTTTTTTTCCTATAAACTTTATCCAGAACACGTTTCTCTTCTGGATACAGGTGACGTGAATTAATTATGTATGACGGCGATTTCGTTATAGGCCTACGTGTTCATAATCTCATCCCTTTCGCTTTGCGACTATGTACAACAACTTCTGGAGGTAGGCCTACACAGTTCCCCATCTGATGACAGTTCCCCAGAATTTCAATAGTGACTAGATCATTCGCACTCCCGCACGCACGCACGTGCACACAAGTGAGGCGGTGCGAATCGTTTTCGTTTTGTTTTATTGTCTTGTTTTACATCAAATTGTTTAAGCAATACATTTTTCAGAAACATCTTGCTTTAACTGAAAATTTGTTTGAACAACTACTCATGTTACACGTGTCTAAGACTTTAAAAAGCATAAACATTACTATCGTATTGTTCACGTTTATTGTGGGAAGAATTATGGAGAAAACTTTCTGCTTATTTTCTCCCTCAGCACACTGAGGATACTGACTGGTTTAAATGTATTCGGGACTCGTGAAAAGCGCATTCACTGGGTGGAAAGGTCGTGACAGCTGTCGTTTAGCAGTTCACTGGCAGGTCACCCAGTAATTAGCAGTGCCTGCAGTTTCCTCTGCAGAAATACACGATAGCCGGCTTCAATCAAGGCGCGAGTTCAGCTCTGCCAGAATTATGCTTTTTATTTGGGGGCAATAACCTCAGAATACATGTAAAGTGGAAACCGAACGATCGGATGGCAAGATCAACTGACTACAAAAGCGAAATTAATATATGTTTTAAGTCTGATGTTTTCCCCCCAGTGTGGTTAAAATAGTATCACAAAACATCAGCTATACCGAAATCGCGCCATAGGGATACATTTAAAGAAGATAAACACAATTAATAGGTTGTTTCTGAAGGAAAGATATCCCATGTTTTATTCCATGATTATCTGCATTCTCAAAAAGGATGTGTTCATATCCAACACACTTTTTTGTGTTACTACTTTGAACACATTTTTGTGTCAATTTACACAATTCATTTAAAAGGAAGACTTTTTTTTATTTTTTAACACAGAATGTGTTTAAAAGTAATACAAAAATATGTTGTCCTAAAAACGTTAACTAGACTCGGAGGTGTGTTAAAAATGACACGTTATGTGTTGTTTTTAACACATCCGTTTTGAGAGTGTTATCTGGCCTATAATACCGTGCGGCAAAAAAACTTGAATGATTGTGCAAGTCTGTTATTAAGGTAAAAACAAAAAATAAAAAAGGCCGGTAATATTAAGCGACTCCATCATTTTGTGAGAAATCCTTTATACATTCTGAAAGATGTATACAAATAATTATAATTATTAAATAGCAGACTATACATACATAGCACTTTTTATATTTTAGGATCTTTTCCATTTACATCAGGACAGAAAATTTTTTTTTTAATTTGGAGCACTAAAAACATAGATAGTACATGACCCGCACACTGCATCATAACAACATTTCAGGTTGAGCATAATCTTAACCTCTTTAAATAGAACGTTTGAGTCATACCGCATTTACATAATTCTAATTATTAATAATAAATATGAGACAACAGTCTTGCCTTTAACCTACATTGATTTAATTTAGCTACTTCGCCTTAATTTGTTTCTTCGGGTTTTTCGTTATGAAATCATATAAATGCCCTTAGGAAACTTTGATGACATCTGTCTTAAATTACTTTAAGAAGTGGAACTGTGTCAGATAATTACGTAGCCTATGTGTAGGCCTAATGTTAAATAACACATTTAATGTCATATTGCAATATGGTTGAAAAAAGTAATTCATCATCTGAAATTATATAACCGTATATCAGAAACACGTCACAATGATTAGTGAAAGTGGCCTACGACCCAGATTATCTTAAATTACATGTATGCTTTCATTTTGCCTATTTTGTTTTCATCGCAAAAACACTTATGCGAGTTCATCAATAAAAAATGAACTCACCAATAAACTATGTTTGTGAAAAATACAAACAATTTCGTAAAATTTTTGAAGTTAATGTTGAGGTTAATTCAAATATTGATTGAATCCAGGACTATAGCCTATCACAATCTTAAGTGAAGCTATATCTCCAACGCACATCGTAAAGGTTAGGCGAGTGAAATAATATATCCAAAGCACGCCACAACGATTAGTGAAACAAGGACCAGTTGAGAATGTATAGGACTGTAAAGCTGTCTTGCATTAATAACAATTTTTAATAGATTGTTCGTCATAATGTTATATGAGGAAAAGGGGGTCTTTTCTGGAACAAAGCACACAGGCAGCAGCGAGCACACCGGCTAACAGAAGGCTATTAATAGAAAGCAGGATTGAATAGCGACCATAGCCTACTGCACAAATTTAATAGGCTATACTCACACCGAAATACCGTCAGCACGCGATTACTGAGAGAATTACAATACCTAAAAGTTAGATCCAATCAAGATTTGTTTCTAATGCGAGTAAGAATGGCACACTCCAGAAAGTTTTCAAAAGTAATATATGCACTATTTTTAAATTGTGAAATGTACATTATTCAAGTGCGGTGGAACTCTAAGGACATTTTAATGAATGTTCATTTGCGTCAGAGAAATTATGTTACCTGTTGATGAATGATAGATGAAGTGAAAGTTATCTCTGTGATTTGGAAAAGTTCATTTTCTTATTTATATTCGAAACACTCCACATCCACATCACTGCACCATTAATAACCGTCCTGTCATGTTACAGGTTCTCCTAAAGGCTGGCAAACAGAAGAAATACCAAACATTATGGGAATTGTGCATGGTACAAATGGCATAAGATAAAAACGCCTTTAATTTGTGAGCTTAGCACACAAGAAATATGGTTAATCACTTGAAAATACTGTTATCTTCCATCACTAAATTAGGCTCTGCTAAAGTATGCTTTAATATTTTCTATCTTGTAATGTTAACCTGTCACAGCAAAATAATAATGTTGTATATAACATATAAATAAATCATGATTATTTAAAATGCCATTCACCCCCCCCCCCCTCAAAAATAGCACCCTCATTGTAGACACTTTTTTTTTTTTTTTTTTGGTTTAATTGAAATTTGTATTCGGCAGCCTCTTACACACACGTGGGATTTAAAATAAAATACAGACAAATAACTGAAAACTCGAAGTCTGACTCCCAGCTATGATGGCTGTAAATGCCCGCTGTTGTGACAACATGTTTTACTGGGAAACACTGTTTCTATGCCCATATTTCCGTTTGAACTTGTTTATGACACTGCACTTTGACTTTCTGACCTGTAGTCTGATAAAGGAGCAGTAACCAAACAGTATTTACCCTGTATTTGAATCTAGAAGAACTGTGTCAGGTGCAAGTACATCTCTCTCCTCTCCTCTCTCTCTCTGTCTCTCTTTCATACACACACATTATACATATATATGTACATATATATATGAATATGTGTGTGTGTCTGTGCATGTATGCATGTGTGTATGTATCTAGGAGACACCTTGCCCACATTCTTTTAAAATGATGATCTCACAACCACAACCCTTATTCGGTGGAAAACTATCTGATAATAATCAGTTCAATATGAAAATTTTCAGCAAAATGGTCACATCAATCACAACATTTAACTTTCCGTTTAATGTAACATTCTCCACTATTAAAGTGTTTACTGATCCTGAAACCCACCCAAACCCACATAATGCCTATAGCATAGTATTGTCAGTTACATGCAGATCCATTATCTGGACACAGAGAACAGGACTTAACAAATTACTAAAACATAAAACAGTTTGTTGTGTTTTTTTAATTTGCTTATAAAGGAAAGGTGTTAAGGCAGAGATATTTTAAATAACAATACCCTAATTAAATGGGAATATGAAAAAGGCTATGGTAAATTCTGGAATAGTGATGCCTTGTGATACATGACTGGAATAACTTTTATCCAGTGTGGAGTCATATAAACTCTCTTAGAGTTTAATTTAAGATTTTACTGTATGTGTGTGTGTGTGTGTGTGTGGTGTGCGTGTGGTGGGTGGGGGGTGTTCTATTGTACTATTAACTGTGATCTGCCTGTTAATCACAATGACTAATTGAAATTTACCTGTATCAGACTGGAGGTGTCACTCCTGACAAAATGTTCTGGTGCAGCTACCAGTGCCATACCTCAGAAATTGCAAATTGCTTCGGGGGCCAAAAACTAATATCATTAAGAACTGTTTCACATATTTATGTTTACAGTAGTATTATCTCCCTTGCTTCTTAGTCTGTTTACTGTGTTTGTGTCAAGATTCCATTCCACAGGGCATCTCTAGATAATCAATGTAACTCAAAAAATTGACTAAAATTAGAATTTTATACTCTTATTCAACAAGACAACAATGTATTTATTGCTACTGCCACTAGTACTACTACTGCAAGAGCAATGCCCAAAACAGAATACACTACTAATACTGACACTATCGCTACTACCCCCATTATTTAAACTATAATAAATATATTTTAGTGTGATCTGGAATATTGCATCAAACACGGACAGGGGTGTTTAATTCATTTATTCATATTTATTAAACGTAGTTTGTTTTTAATGATTTAGCTATAGGCTAGTACAGCCATTTAAAAAACACACACACAACCAAAAATAAAATAATCAAAAACACATAAATGCATTCTCACAACAAAGAAGTGTGAGCCCAGCTGGGGGAGGTAATGGGATTCCATAGGCAGCGATGTGCAGAATGACAGACTGCGCTATGTCCCTTTCCTCCCCGCATTTGCATGGCTCGCGTATCCATCTTCATGTCAGCTTTTGGGGTCGTGCAGGGTTCATTGCTCGCTTGTTTCTCCCGCGTGCGCTCAATAAATACATCTCTGCAGCTTTCTGTTTACCGCCTGAATATGAATTCGCTCGCAGTCGATCGCGGGCCGCGTGACGGCATTAGAAATGGCATTTTTGTAATGACTTGCATCTGGGAGAAGGGAGAGGGAAAATGTTTGACGGCGATTATAAAAAAAGGAAAAAACAGGTGCGAGTCTTCTGGGCTCCATCTCAGCTTATGCAAATTCCCGCAACAGTCACATGCATCGCCAAAAAATAATACATTGCCGAATAAAAAAGCGGCGTCTGTTCATTTTGACTGCTTAAAACGCCTGATTTTCTTGCCTGAAAATTACTAAGTTTACACCTTAAATATACAACATAAACGAACCACGAGAAAGCACCGCTCACTTGCAATTTCCTGTACAGGACACCAGATGTTTTCTACCCTAATGTTTAACGTAACGTACCTGAAGCACCTACATTGTGAGTGATATTAACACGCTGACCTCGGGTATACGAGTCATTTTGAGCTGGCAACCGTCCGCACTTAACAGCTTGTCTCACATCAACACACATATTTGGCAGGACGGATGACAGTAAATAGTCTGGGCTCGTGTTCAGAATTAACCACAGAGGTGTTCTTCGGTGTTTTTTTATACTGGAATCAAACCAACCGATGCGCCCAAACCCCTGTCTCACCCCACGTTGAACGTCTTTCCAGCTATGGCATGCCAAATTCTATCAGACCTACATACTGGCACCGGTTAAACAAAACAACACAAAACAAAACAACGCCTGATGCAAAAGTGGCCATTTGCATTTTCCTGCAGTAATAATAATAATAATAATAATAATAATAATAATAACAATAATAGTAGCTAACGGCAGTAGTAGTAGCAGTAGGCTGCTGCAGATGGAGATTATTATTATTACTATTAGTATTAGTAGTAGTAGCCTAGTAGCAGCAGCAGTAGGCCTAGGTGGTTGCGTCTTATTATCACGATTGTTATTTTTACAATAAAGTATTAGGAGTCAGAACTAGTGAGCAGTTTTATTACATGTCGGCGATGTCCACTTTGGCCTCAAGTGTAATTGCGATCCAAGGGCACAAGTCCTTGATGGCAGGGGTTGCCCGTGTTTTTCCCTAGCACCTCGACACTGGTACAATCCTACCGCCGCAGAAATTAAGCAGTGCGCGTGCGGAATCAATAAACTGCTGAGCTTGGTATTGGTATTAACTCCTCACCTCGTGCGAGAAGAGCGATAAAATGATGCCGCGGGTGCTGACACGCGGCCTTGTTTAACCCTAGAACACTGTCAGGCCTCATTATTTTTTCATCTCTCGACCCGAGAGCGCCGGGAATGAAGCGGTGCTGACATATGACTGTCACCACCAGCGAGAAAGGTCATCGCTGCTAATGCGGCGCGGGGCCTGTCGACAATGATTGGTTAAGGCTGTGCAATCTATGCGCTCGCGTTCGGCTTTTACTCCATCAAAATCCGCAGAGGAGTGTCACCCGGCGACTGGCGGAGCCACACTATACGATCATGGGGAGAGAGACTACGAGATACATTGTATGTACGATGAAATCAAGCCTGTTTTAAAACCAAGGGTTTCACACATTCAATTATGAGAATTTTTTTCTGGGATGATGGTGAGGGAGGGGGTGGCTGCTGAAAAGGCTATTCTGGATGAACCCCTGCCCCAACTCTCTCTCTCTCTCACACACACACACACACACACACACACACACACACACACACACACACACACACACACACACACACACACAATAGACAACGGAACATATATTGTTCTCTAGCATCCTAGATTTAGAGCTAGAAAATTACAACCAGCAAACTTAGCACAGCATCTGTAGTCCCTGCGAATCACCACAATCTTTAAAGCAAAATGTACAGCGTAAAATAAACTCTGCAAGAGCACCTTTAACTCTTTGAGAGTGCATGCGGTCAATGCTGGACTCATGTAAACACTCTCAGAGTTGATTTAATGCTGAAAATCTTGCTGTGTATATGTTAAATTAAAAATGTTCAAATGTGTTTGCAGTTTGACTCATCAGGTTTAGGGGAAATATATGCATAAATGTGAATAGACGTAAAATAAATAAATAAATAAATAAATAACGTGTCAGTAGAAAAGCCTTTCTGCATAAAGACACATGCTGTTATACGGCAACCATGAAACATTTTTCTATTATAAGGTAATCACTTTTTTACAGTTGTACATTTTGTTTCTGCACGGTTTCCTTCAGCTGAGTGATTTCCTACTGTAATGGTGGCTGTTCTTTACCCCTGGCAACGCAGTGGTGGGTTTGGGGTTAGTTATAGCTGTAGTTAAAGCTGCAGCTATATTATACATCTCTACGCTGTATATGAATGAGATAAAGTACTGCATTTAGGAAATCGCCCTGGAGCCTCTCCAGAATGAATGTAATGTAATGAATATTTGCCTTGCATTTTTTTCTGGATAACAGTATAGCCAACAAACTCCAATTCCAAAAAAGTTGGGGACAGCATGTAAACGCACACAAAAGGAGAAGCAGTGATTTGTAATTCTCTTTTACAATATGTTTAATTGAAACAGTACAAAGAAAAAATATGTAGTTTACCTTATCAACTTTAGTGATTTTTGTAAATATACGCTAATTCCAAATTTGATGCCTTTGACACATTCCAAAAAAGTTGGGACAGGGGCAAAAAAAGACTGGGAAGTTCCAAAAACACTGTTTAGAACAATCCACAGGTAAACAGATGATGCTATCATGACTGGGTATAAAAGGATATCAAATGACTCTTGGTATCTTATTTTAAGGTACTCTTACAAGCGATACTACCTCTTTGCATTTTAATGGTTAATAATATTGTACTCCCCAGAGGTGGCAGTGACCTGTTATTACAGGTAATCCCACTGAAGTGAGCTCAGTCCCTGCCCCAGAGCCTGACAGTGACCTGTTATTACAGGTATCCCACTGAAGTGAGCTCAGTCCCTGCCCCAGAGCCTGACAGTGTGGGCTGTGCTGGACCTGTTATTACAGGTATCCCCCTGAAGTGAACTCAGTCCCTGCCCCAGAGCCTGACAGTGACCTGTTATTACAGGTATCCCACTGAAGTGAGCTCAGTCCCTGCCCCAGAGCCTGACAGTGACCTGTTATTACAGGTATTCCCCTGAAGTGAGCTCAGTCCCTGCCCCAGAGCCTGACAGTGACCTATTATTACAGGTATCCCCCTGAAGTGAGCTCAGTCCCTGCCCCAGAGCCTGACAGTGACCTGTTATTACAGGTATCCCCTTGAAGTGAGCTCAGTCCCTGCCCCAGAGCCTGACAGTGACCTGTTATTACAGGTATCCCCCTGAAGTGAGCTCAGTCCCTGCCCCAGAGCCTGACAGTGACCTGTAATTACAGGTAGCCCCCTGAAGTGAGCTCAGTCCCTGCCCCAGAGCCTGACAGTGACCTGTTATTACAGGTATCCCCCTGAAGTGAGCGCAGTCCCTGCCCCTGAGCCTGACAGTGACCTGTTATTACAGGTATCCCACTGAAGTGAGCTCAGTCCCTGCCCCAGAGCCTGACAGTGACCTGTTATTACAGGTATCCCCCTGAAGTGAGATCAGTCCTTGCCCCAGAGCCTGACAGTGACCTGTTATTACAGGTATCCCACTGAAGTGAGCTCAGTCCCTGCCCCAGAGCCTGACAGTGACCTGTTATTACAGGTATCCCCCTGAAGTGAGCTCAGTCCCTGCCCCAGAGCCTGACAGTGACCTATTATTACAGGTATCCCTCTGAAGTGAGCTCAGTCCCTGCCCCAGAGCCTAACAGTGACCTGTTATTACAGGTATCCCACTGAAGTGAGCTCAGTCCCTGCCCCAGAGTCTGACAGTGACCTGTTATTACAAGTATCCCCCTGAAGTGAGATCAGTCCCTGCCCCAGAGCCTGACAGTGACCTGTTATTACAGGTATCCCCCTGAAGTGAGCTCAGTCCCTGCCCCAGAGCCTGACAGTGACCTGTTATTACAGGTATCCCCTTGAAGTGAGCTCAGTCCCTGCCCCAGAGCCTGACAGTGACCTGTTATTACAGGTATCCCACTGAAGTGAGCTCAGTCCCTGCCCCAGAGCCTGACAGTGACCTGTTATTACAGGTATCCCCCTGAAGTGAGCTCAGTCCCTGCCCCAGAGTCTGACAGTGACCTGTTATTACAGGTATCCCACTGAAGTGAGCTCAGTCCCTGCCCCAGAGCCTGACAGTGACCTGTTATTACAGGTATCCCCCCTGAAGTGAGCTCAGTCCCTGCCCCAGAGCCTAACAGTGACCTGTTATTACAGGTATCCCACTGAAGTGAGCTCAGTCCCTGACCCAGAGTCTGACAGTGACCTGTTATTACAGGTATCCCCCTGAAGTGAGATCAGTCCCTGCCCCAGAGCCTGACAGTGACCTGTTATTACAGGTATCCCCCTGAAGTGAGCTCAGTCCCTGCCCCAGAGCCTGACAGAGACCTGTTATTACAGGTATCCCTCTGAAGTGAGCTCAGTCCCTGCCCCAGAGCCTGACAGTGACCTGTTATTACAGGTATCCCCCTGAAGTGAGCTCAGTCCCTGCCCCAGAGCCTGACAGTGACCTGTAATTACAGGTATCCCCCTGAAGTGAGCTCAGTCCCTGCCCCAGAGCCTGACAGTGACCTGTTATTACAGGTATCCCCCTGAAGTGAGCTCAGTCCCTGCCCCTGAGCCTGACAGTGACCTGTTATTACAGGAATCCCACTGAAGTGAGCTCAGTCCCTGCCCCAGAGCCTGACAGTGACCTGTTATTACAGGTATCCCCCTGAAGTGAGATCAGTCCTTGCCCCAGAGCCTGACAGTGACCTGTTATTACAGGTATCCCACTGAAGTGAGCTCAGTCCCTGCCCCAGAGCCTGACAGTGACCTGTTATTACAGGTATCCCCCTGAAGTGAGCTCAGTCCCTGCCCCAGAGCCTGACAGTGACCTATTATTACAGGTATCCCCCTGAAGTGAGCTCAGTCCCTGCCCCAGAGCCTAACAGTGACCTGTTATTACAGGTATCCCACTGAAGTGAGCTCAGTCCCTGCCCCAGAGTCTGACAGTGACCTGTTATTACAGGTATCCCCCTGAAGTGAGATCAGTCCCTGCCCCAGAGCCTGACAGTGACCTGTTATTACAGGTATCCCCCTGAAGTGAGCTCAGTCCCTGCCCCAGAGCCTGACAGTGACCTGTTATTACAGGTATCCCACTGAAGTGAGCTCAGTCCCTGCCCCAGAGCCTGACAGTGACCTGTTATTACAGGTATCCCCCTGAAGTGAGATCAGTCCCTGCCCCAGAGCCTGACAGTGACCTGTTATTACAGGTATCCCCCTGAAGTGAGCTCAGTCCCTGCCCCAGAGCCTGACAGTGACCTGTTATTACAGGTATCCCCCTGACGTGAGCTCAGTCCCTGCCCCAGAGCCTGACAGTGACCTGTTATTACAGGTATCCCCCTGAAGTGAGCTCAGTCCCTGCCCCAGAGCCTGACAGTGACCTGTTATTACAGGTACCCCCCTGAAGTGAGCTCAGTCCCTGCCCCAGAGCCTGACAGTGACCTGTTGTTACAGGTATCCCCCTGAAGTGAGCTCAGTCCCTGCCCCAGAGCCTGACAGTGACCTGTTATTACAGGTATCCCCCTGAAGTGAGCTCAGTCCCTGCCCCAGAGCCTGACAGTGACCAGTTATTACAGGTATCCCCCTGAAGTGAGCTCAGTCCCTGCCCCAGAGCCTGACAGTGACCTGTTATTACAGGTATCCCCCTGAAGTGAGCTCAGTCCCTGCCCCAGAGCCTGACAGTGACCTGTTATTACAGGTATCCCACTGAAGTGAGCTCAGTCCCTGCCCCAGAGCCTGACAGTGACCTGTTATTACAGGTATCCCCCTGAAGTGAGCTCAGTCCCTGCCCCAGAGCCTGACAGTGACCAGTTATTACAGGTATCCCACTGAAGTGAGCTCAGTTCCTGCCCCAGAGCCTGACAGTGACCTGTTATTACAGGTATCCCCCTGAAGTGAGCTCAGTCCCTGCCCCAGAGCCTGACAGTGACCTGTTATTACAGGTATCCCCCTGAAGTGAGCTCAGTCCCTGCCCCAGAGCCTGACAGTGACCTGTTATTACAGGTATCCCACTGAAGTGAGCTCAGTCCCTGCCCCAGAGCCTGACAGTGACCTGTTATTACAGGTATCCCACTGAAGTGAGCTCAGTCCCTGCCCCAGAGCCTGACAGTGACCTGTTATTACAGGTATCCCCCTGAAGTGAGCTCAGTCCCCTGCCCCAGAGCCTGACAGTGACCTGTTATTACAGGTATCCCCCTGAAGTGAGCTCAGTCCCTGCCCCAGAGCCTGACAGTGACCTGTTATTACAGGTATCCCCCTGAAGTGAGCTCAGTCCCTGCCCCAGAGCCTGACAGTGACCTGTTATTACAGGTATCCCCCTGAAGTGAGCTCAGTCCCTGCCCCAGAGCCTGACAGTGACCTGTTATTACAGGTATCCCCCTGAAGTGAGCTCAGTCCCTGCCCCAGAGCCTGACAGTGTGGGCTGTGCTGGAATATGAAAAGCAGGTCCTTAAACAGCACAGCCAGAAGCCATCCATCTGGCCTTCTGTGTAAAATAAGGTATGCCCATCAGCTGGGCCCTGGGGCCTGAGCACAGATACAAACCTGTTGCCAGAACACAAACACCTAGCCCCACCATTCCACAAAAACACATATACTATTCCACACAAACACCTAGCCCCACCATTCCACACAAACACGGATCCCCACCATTCCAAAAAAAACACCGATACTATTCCACACAAACACCTATCCCCACCATTCCACACAAACACCTATCCCCACAATTCCACACAAACACCTATCCCCACCATTCCACAAAAACACCGATACTATTCCACACAAACACCTATCCCCACCATTCCACAAAAACACCTATACTATTCCACACAAACACCTAGCGCCACCATTCCACATAAACACCTACACTATTCCACACAAACACCTATCCCCACCATTTCACAAAAACACTTATACTATTCCGCACAAACACCTAGCCCCACCATTCCACAAAAATACCTATACTATTCCACACAAACACCTAGCCCCAGCATTCCACAAAAACACAGATACTATTCCACACAAACACCTAGCCCCACCATTCCACATAAACACCTACACTATTCCACACAAACACCTATCCCCACCATTCCACAAAAACACCTATACTATTCCACACAAACACCTAGCCCCACCATTCCACATAAACACCTACACTATTCCACACAAACACCTAGCCCCACCATTCCACAAAAACACCTATACTATTCCACACAAACACCTATCCCACCATTCCACAAAAAAACCTATACTATTCCACACAAATACCTAGCCCCACCATTCCACAAAAACACCTATACTATTCCACACAAACACCTAGCCCCACCATTCCACAAAACACCTACACTATTCCACACAAACACCTAGCCCCACCATTCCACAAAAACACCTATACTATTCCACACAAACACCTAGCCCCACCATTCCATACAAACACATAGCCCCACCATTCCACACAAACACCTATCCCCACCATTCCACAAAAAACACATATACTATTCCAACAAACACCTAGCCCCACCATTCCACAAAAACACCTACACGATTCCACACAAACACCTAGCCCCACCATTCCACAAAACACCTATACTATTCCACACAAACACCTAGCCCCACCATTCCATACAAACACATAGCCCCACCATTCCAATCAAACACCTATCCCTACCATTCCACAAAAACACATATACTATTCCACTCAAACACCTAGCCCCACCATTCCACAAAAACACCTATACTATTCCACACAAACACCTATCCCCACCATTCCACAAAAACACATATACTATTCCACACAGATAACTAGCCCCACCATTCCACAAAAACACCTACACTATTCCACACAAACACCTAGCCCCACCATTCCACAAAACACCTATACTATTCCACACAAACACCTAGCCCCACCATTCCATACAAACACATAGCCCCACCATTCCAATCAAACACCTATCCCTACCATTCCACAAAAAACACATATACTATTCCACACAAACACCTAGCCCCACCATTCCACAAAAACACCTATACTATTCCACACAAACACCTAGCCCCACCATTCCACAAAAACACCTACACTATTCCACACAAATACCTAGCCCCACCATTCCACAAAAACACCTATACTATTCCACACAAACACATAGCCCCACCATTCCACAAAAACACCTACATTATTCCACACAAATACCTAGCCCCACCATTCCACAAAAACACCTATACTATTCCACACAAACACCTAGCCCCACCATTCCACAAAAACACCTACACTATTCCACACAAACACCTAGCCCCACCATTCCACAAAAACACCTACACTATTCCACACAAACACCTATACTATTCCACACAAACACCTAGCCCCACCATTCCATACAAACACATAGCCCCACCATTCCACAAAAACACATATACTATTCCACACAAACATCTAGCCCCACCATTCCACAAAAACACCTATACTATTCCACACAAACACCTAGCCCCACCATTCCACAAAACACCTACACTATTCCACACAAATACCTAGCCCCACCATTCCACAAAAACACCTACACTATTCCACACAAACACCTAGCCCCACCATTCCACAAAAACACCTACACTATTCCACACAAATAACTAGCCCCACCATTCCACAAAAACACCTATAGTATTCCACACAAACACCGAGCCCCACCAATCCATACAAACACATAGCCCCACCATTCCACACAAACACCTATCCCCACCATTCCACAAAAACACATATACTATTCCACACAAACACCTAGCCCCACCATTCCACAAAAACACCTATACTATTCCACACAAACATCTAGCCCCACCATTCCACAAAAACACCTACACTATTCCACACAAACACCTAGCCCCACCATTCCACAAAAACACCTACACTACTCCACACAAACACCTATACTATTCCACACAAACACCTAGCCCCACCATTCCATATAAACACCTAGCCCCACCATTCCACACAAACACGATCCCCACCATTCCACAAAAACACCTATACTATTCCACACAAACACCAATCCCCACCATTCCACAAGAACACCTATACTATTCCACACAAACACATAGCCCCACCATTCCACAAAAACACATATACTATTCCACACAAACATCTAGCCCCACCATTCCACAAAAACACCTATACTATTCCACACAAACACCTAGCCCCACCATTCCACAAAACACCTACACTATTCCACACAAATACCTAGCCCCACCATTCCACAAAAACACCTACACTATTCCACACAAACACCTAGCCCCACCATTCCACAAAAACACCTACACTATTCCACACAAAGAACTAGCCCCACCATTCCACAAAAACACCTATAGTATTCCACACAAACACCGAGCCCCACCAATCCATACAAACACATAGCCCCACCATTCCACACAAACACCTATCCCCACCATTCCACAAAAACACATATACTATTCCACACAAACACCTAGCCCCACCATTCCACAAAAACACCTATACTATTCCACACAAACATCTAGCCCCACCATTCCACAAAAACACCTACACTATTCCACACAAACACCTAGCCCCACCATTCCACAAAAACACCTACACTACTCCACACAAACACCTATACTATTCCACACAAACACCTAGCCCCACCATTCCATATAAACACCTAGCCCCACCATTCCACACAAACACGATCCCCACCATTCCACAAAAACACCTATACTATTCCACACAAACACCAATCCCCACCATTCCACAAGAACACCTATACTATTCCACACAAACATATAGCCCCACCATTCCACAAAAACACCTATACTATTCCACACAAACACCTAGCCCCACCATTCCACAAAAACACCTACACTATTCCACACAAACACCTAGCCCCACCATTCCACAAAAACACCTACACTATTCCACACAAACACCTATACTATTCCACACAAACACCTAGCCCCACCATTCCATACAAACACATAGCCCCACCATTCCACAAAAACACATATACTATTCCACACAAACATCTAGCCCCACCATTCCACAAAAACACCTACACTATTCCACACAAACACTGATACTATTCCACACAAACACCTAGCCCCACCATTCCATATAAACACCTAGCCCCACCATTCTACAAAAACACCTATACTATTCCACACAAACAGCTAGCCCCACCATTCCATATAAACACCTAGCCCCACCATTCTACAAAAACACCTATACTATTCCACACAAACAGCTAGCCCCACCATTCCACAACAACATCTACACTATTCCACACAAACACCTAGCCCCACCATTCCACAAAAACACCTATACTATTCCACACAAACACCTAGCCCCACCATTCCATACAAACACATAGCCCCACCATTCCACACAAACACCTATCCCCACCATTCCACAAAAACACATATACTATTCCACACAAACACCTAGCCCCATCATTCCACAAAAACACCTATACTATTCCACACAAACACCTAGCCCCACCATTCCACAAAAACACCTACACTATTCCACACAAATACCTAGCCCCACCATTCCACAAAAACACCTATACTATTCCACACAAACACCTAGCCCCACCATTCCACAAAAACACCTATACTATTCCACACAAACACCTAGCCCCACCATTCCACAAAAACACCTACACTATTCCACACAAACACCTATATTATTCATGTGGCACGTCACATGTGGCGCTGTAATGGCGACATGTAGTCCAGCTGTCTCTCGTGTACGTGTTTCTTAATTTGAATGTATTTTGTTGTGTCGGGCTGTTGTCTTTTTTTTTTCATACACTCTGTGTCTGTTGTGGTGCGGGGAGGCGAGCTGGAGATATTTTGGGGCACTCCTGCCGCTTGTTTTGATGATATTGCCGAATTGTCTAGTCCGGATAATTTTGTTTGTGGTCGTCACCATGGAGACGCATTCGCAACATATGCTCGGGAATGTCCGTTGGATCTGCAGCACCAAAGTTTATCATCGCTCTTCACCGGAGTTGAAGATGTCGGGACTGATCCGGGAGTGCAGGTGGGCTTCAAAGGGCAACCATGGAAGGGAAGGAGAAGATGGTGCGGGGGAGGAGTGAGGTGACGAGTGGGAAGGCTGACGCAATTCGCTGCTCCGTTTCGACAGTGTACAGAGACCGCAACACTGCGTGGATGGAGGAAAGTCGTGGAGGCGGAGTTTGTGTGTTGGACTGCTAAATGACACTGAACATCTTGGGACAGCGGGGGGTATTTTTAATCATGGCTGTATTCAACTTTCATTCACTTAATTTGATATTGAATGTCTTTATTTGGTGTGTTTCTTTGTGTGTTGTGGGTCTGCCCCACTGTCTATGTCTTTTTTGTTGTTGCTGGTGGCTACAACTGAAGTTCCCTAAAGGGAAAATAAAAGTTATTCTATTCTATTCTATTCCACACAAACACCTATCCCCACCATTCCACAAAAAAACACATATACTATTCCACACAAACACCTAGCCCCACCATTCCACAAAAACACCTATACCATTCCACACAAACACCTATCATCTAAAACACCTATTATCATTAGGTGTGGTTGTGAAACAAAAAAAAATAAAAAAATAAATTCTATTACCCTCCATACTTCTTGTTATTCTGCCACTTTTTTGCCACCTATCTCCTCCTACACCATTCACACCATAAAAACCATTCATACCTCATACTATACCTGTATACACCCTTCAGGTTACTTTTTACCTTTACACTATATACACCAGATAATTGACATTTTATCGCCAAAAAGGACTGGGAGTCAATGGGCACATTTCGAAAGCTGATGCAATAGAATGTGGATGCTGAAACATATTACACTGCTTATGACATCACAATGCCTTCCTCTACAACACTGTTATGACCCAACAATACTATCCCAGATGATTTGACATTACCTTTGTGTGCATTCATCACAATTCATCACTTCTTTGTATCACTTACAGGTTCTTTAGACTACTTACCACAAAATACATCACCATATTTTAACACTTTCACCTTCTTTAGATCCCTTTATACCACATTACCATTTCTACCTTTTATTTACCACCTCACACTATACCATATTACCATCTTTCTATACCATTTCCAGCAATTGATACCACTGCGAAGCAACCAAACCTACAATTTATTTAGGAATTGTTCATCTAGTTATTATTATTATTAGTCATAGTAGTTGTAGTAGTAATAATAACAGCAATAATAATAATAATATTTTTTCTTTTTTTCCTTCTCAATAATAATAATAATAATACACTATATAGCCAAAGGTATGTGGACACTCCTTGGTCTGGGGCTGTTTTTCATGGTTCAGGCTAGGCTCCTTAGTTCCAGTGAAGGCAAATCTTAACACTACAGCATAATATGACATTCTAGACAATTCTGGGTTTCCAACTTTGTGACAACAGTTTGGGGAAGGCCCTTTCCTGTTTCAGAATGACAATGCCCCCGTGCACAAATAGAGGTCCATACATAAATGGTTTGTCGAGATTGGTATGGAAGAACTTGACTGGCCTACACAGAGCCCTGACCTCAACCCCATGAAACACCATTGGGATCAATTGGAAAGCCGACTGCGAGCCAGGCCTAATACCCCCACAACAGTGTCCAACCTCACTAATGCTCTTCTGACTGAATGGAAACAGATCCACACACCAATGTTCCAGCATCTTGTGGAAAGCCTTCCCAGGAGAGTGGAGGCTGTAATAGCAGCAAATGGGGACCAACTCCATATTAATGCCCATGATTTTGAAATGAGATGTTGGATGAGCAGGTGTCCATATACTTTTGGCCATGTAGTGTATTTTTAGCCCAGTTATTATATGTATATCTGTTATTATAGCTATATTCTTAGCTTAAATCTGACATTTTATCCATTTATGCTGATAGATATTGACGAGCAAACTTGTAGGGGTTTGGCCCTGTGACCTCAGCTGTGGGCTTTACCTACCACCATATGGGGGGAGAGATTGGGGGTGCAATGAGGGCCTTGTCTGTTTGCGGAATCTCAGCTTCTACTCTGAATTATTTCCTTTGATTTAACAAATGCATCTTATTTAGCATAAGGCATCTTAGCTAATGAGCTCATGAATGGCAGCTGATAACTTTGTATTTGCCTATGTGAAACATTCTTCTGTTGTCTAATCTACAAGTGAACAGGTGCTACTGAACAGAGCTAATTAGTTAATTGAGCATGCGTATATACATGCACATACACAGGCACGCTTGCACAGTATACACATATGCACACATTCACATACATACGGGTACACCTTTCAACTGTGAACAGATGCAGCTTGTTTAATATTTCCTGTTGTAGTCATAGTGACTATGACTAGGTTGTTATGATTTTTCCCATTGTTTGACGTCCCTCATTTCAGGATACAAGCACACACGTACAAACACACACACCATTGCCCATTATTTAAAAAAAGTGAGGACATGGATATAGGCTGAAATATTCTAATATGGATTTAATTCTGGTACTTTCAATTTTATCTTGTACAACATTTCAATATTATTTTCTTGGGAAATAAGCTGAACATTGTGCAGGTCAGGGAATGGAATTCTTTATGTATAGTTAAATATGATATAAATAATTGACATTTTCATTGGCTGACATTTTCATGGGCTTAATTCTTAATAGCATTTTGACAGTTTCTTTAGTCAGAAGTATAATGGAACTTAATCTGGGCTGCAAGACTTAGGCATAGATTTTCTTCAAAATTAAGAGATTTTGAAAAATGAATGGTTGACGTTCAGGAGGAACATGGTATGGAAGCACATAATGTTGCATTTTAAAAGGAGGTATGGGAGAAAGTATTAACAGTTAATAAAAGTCCATTAAAATGGGAAGAATTGTAGAATTTTTTTTTTTTTTGGGGGGTCTTGCCTCAGAAAAAGCATGTACCAACATTGAATAATTTGTAAACATAAATTAACTAAACTGAATGGAAATAAACAAGAAACAAGCTGGTTTGTGACTTGAGGAGACAGTTGTATGAGAGGTGAAGAGGGATATGGACAACTGGAGTATCCTACAAGAGGAATGTTCACAGGAGAGAGATCAGTTACTTGTTTGTCTGCAGGATTCTGAAGTTTAATTATATTCCTGAATTGCTGTTTGTGTTTATGTGCGGTAAAACAAAGGGCTCTTTGCCTATCATTCAAATTGTCAGGCGAATAAAATAAAAAAAAGTACAATCAATCAAGTGTAACCTGCATGCATTCCATTTATTTGCGCTCCTCTGATGAAAGTGATAGAGACGGTTTCTTTTATTGTCATCGTAAATACAAACAAGGGATCGTCTTTATGTTTGATGCAGGACCTCGTGCCACTGGTTAAGCGCAGGTAACTCCTTTAGGATGGGCGCCCTGACAATATTTTTTAATTTCACCTCTTTCACGCTAAGTTGTAATTGTACTTTCTTGATTGACCCCCCTATTCCCATATTGCTAGTGTTGTCATTCTGATGGTGTGGATAAAATGTTCTCCAATAAAATTTAAGGGCTCCCTGTGTGTTCGTTAAAATGCGTGTTTGTGCAAAATGTTATGATCTGACACGTGGATTCATTCAGATTAATTTGATTGCTGTGGAACATTGTTTGCCCCAGAAAACATCATACGTATTGTTGTGATATCTTAATCCGTCTATTCAAAATGTACAACTGTTTTGACAAAAGGTAATACAGCGTTAAATGTATTATTGATTTTAAAAAGCTCTAACGAAGTAGTTTTGGCCTACACCAGGTCCTTATCTCAATAATATAATTACGCATAATATTACCTGTCCTTTCTCAACGTGGAATAACTACACGATGAATCACAGACAACCACTTTGTTTCCCCAGTCTACACAAGTATGTTGTTTCGTGTCAAAGTGCGTCATTAATATACATTACCCGCACATAACTGCCAGCAATGTAAACGTAAAAGTCATCGGCCGAGGCAGCATTGACCCAGATTGGTGCGGGTTTATTCCGCGTCACTTACCTTTTATTGTCACCAATCACGCTTAACAGGAAAACATTTAAAATGCGATTGATCTTGATATCGCGGCGCTTTAATATGACAGTAACAGTTGTGCGCGATACACGAAGTCAACTCTCCCCCCACCCACAGATGGATGACTACAGACAGGTGAGTTATAATCCCTCCACCTGAGCGATGCTCACACAGCGTTCCGCACGAGCGGCCCGACAAATAAATAAAACCCATAAAAGGTGACAAAGAAAATTGATACTTAACAGTTCCCGTGAGCAACGCTCGGCAGACAAGGTCCAAAGGCTGAACGCTCCGCGCCGTAGCGCGTGAATAGCATGCTGCATGTTGGTCACGTGTATGGTCGGTTTCGGCGAAAGGACAGACAAAAGTATCAGCTAGCAGTAGGCCTACCATCATAGCAAACATGGCTATGGTTGTAATGGTAGTCGCAGCCGTAGCATTAGCAGCCTAATAATAGGCTAGTATAAAGATTTAACAGTTTCTCTATATAAATTAAAAACCAATGATTTCCTTGAAGGTCACGTGGTTGTTCTGGGTGTGTCAGATGAAACTGTATGATTTGGACGTCATATAAAGCATACAATGTGCATTCAGTTCTTCTCATCCACTAAACATGCTTTAGGTTTTTAGCGTCACATATGTAATAATTATAACTTGCACATAAAGCCTTAAGCATGCCCACACTGAGATTTGTGGCAGTGTAGTATAATGGTTAAGGAACTGGCCTTGTAACCGAAAGCTTTCAAGTTCGATTCCCAGGTAGGACATTGGCGTTGTACCTTGAGCAAGGTACTTAACCTGAATCGCTTCAGTATATATCCAGCTGTATAAATGGACAATATACTAAAAAGTTGTGTAAGTCGCTCTGGATAAGAGCGTCTGCTAAATGCCTGTAATGTAATGTAATGTCATTTGTGATTGCCAGTCACATAGGCCAACAAAGTTAAGAGTTTAACAGTAGCCTATTGGCATTATTCTTGTCCATCGTAATCTAAATTTTCATTAAATATGTGTCCTTAAATATTACTCAACGACACATTTCACTTGGTCTCCACCAACACAGTTTGTGAGTTTAGTGACAAAATGAACTGTTTGTTCATGAACACAATATTGGAAATCATCAGTCAGTCCAAATGGAATCAAAATGATTTTCATAGTAGATACCCTTAGACAAGGCTTACCTTTAGCAATTCAATCATTTAACATCCTGATGAAGATCCAGGTACTGTACGGTTGACAGGTTAAAGGGATAGTTCGGAATTTTGGACATAATGTCTCAATTACGACTTACCCATGATGTAGTTGATTGATGGAAACCATTTTCAGCTAATTCCATGCTGTCCCTTCTTTTGGACATACACACGTTGCTAATGCTAGCGCAACTCTAAGGTAATGGGTAGCATCATCCACTACCAAACGCACTTAAACACTCCACAGTGCACCCAAAGCAAATAAAATACGACGACAGTCTATCTCCCCAGATAGACTGTCGTCATATTGTATTTGCTTTGGTTGCTACCCGTTACCTTAGAGTTGCGCTAGCATTAGCAACGTGTGTATGTCCAAAAGAAGGGACAGCATGGAATTATCTGAAAATGGTTTCCATCAATCAACTACATCATGGGTAAATCGTAATTGAGACATTATGTCCAAAATTCCGAACTATCCCTTTAACCAGCCCTATGGCCTTACAAAGGACACTCATCTTTGTGCAAATGGAAAGTTTACTTCCTTACTGTCTTGGATGCATATTTGCTTTTCATTTCAGGAATTTATCACACACTCTTATCTAAAGTGACTTACATAAAGTCACTGTATCCATTTTATACATACTTTTAATTCAGAATCTAATGCCAAATTATGAGGCTGTACACGTCTTGCCATAGCCTATAAATATTAGGAAAAAATATGGTACACTTGCATTTATTTGTAAATCAGAGTTAAGGATGAATTTTCAATTCAGAGCTCAGGGGTGAAAGAATGTGTCATCAACAAATCTCAGAAAGAGACTGTGCCAAGACTCAAGGGTACGGGTTTGAATGGATACTTTTATTACGACTCTTCTTGACCCCCATGTAAACATGTATTAATCTGATCCGTCTCAGTGAATGAGTGCTTCAGCTACACATGCTTTACACCAGGTGATTGATTTAGGAGTTCGACAGCAGAATGCATTGTATGAGTACATGCTAGACAGGGAATATACACACACACACAAATGGCACTTACCGTACAATGTGATGCTAAGACTTTTTAGGAATGGTCCTTCCTATAGAACTTCTTCATAAGCTCTACATAGCACCTTCATGAGCACTGCACAGACATTCATACATGCCTATGTCAGTAACTGCAAATAGGCATATTGCATAGTGCTTATGAAGGAGCTATGTTGTTCTAATGAAGGACCTTTTCATTGAAACTATGACATTATGTTTATTAATACAGCCTAGTCTTCTACAATTAGCTCTGCTTCATTTGATTTTGATGTTGAATATCTGTATCTGTACTATTATTAATTTAACCTTACTGTATGTACTAAGTTAATGTTTATGTGAATAAGAACATCTACTAAATAAATAAATGTACATGAAACTCCCCAATTCTAATTTGTAAATTAAATCCAATTTCTCTGTTGCATGCAAGTGTGAAATCTAATTTTCCTGGCTAAAGTCCATGTAATGGAAGTAAAGGTGTGATGTAAAGATGTTGCCCTACAGTCACTGACTACAGTGTTAAATCCCTCTTCCTTCTTCTTATGCTCTTGGGTCTGTCCCATCACTGCAAGCCCCTCCATCAGTTTCGAAAGAGTGCTCTGTCAAGCAACCACTCTCGCCCCTTTGCTCCACCACGTTGGATCCCTGGCCCCAGTCGCTAGTGGGTGGAGCCAAAAGTGGCGGGAGCTACCAAACGCTATCAGACATTATTTGGACCGGTCTGGTTTTTTTTTTGATTGATTGACTGCTCATAGTTGTTCTGCCCTAAACGAGGTTTGTGAAACTTCAGTTTCTGAGCACTACAAGCAGACACTGGGGTGGTCAGGAATTCGGCCCAGACCTTGGGACACACATAAAACGTAAATAAACACTGATTGACTCAATTTTACTGGATACACTTGCCTCCTGAGCAAAAAAGGCTCATGAAAAAAGAGCCTCTTGGACAACTCATAAACCACAAGCCAGTGTGTTGAGGATCAGAAACCTCTCCTTTTCAGCATAGTTGTGCCATGTGCTGCCTAATATCAGTGACTCAGGGGCACTGATGCTGATATTCATATTGATATTGGAGGTCCATCCGTGTCCTGCCAAGTGTCAAACCGGATATCGAAGCACTGCCCATTGTGCATAGGTTGCTGCGGTAAGTAACACGCTTTCACAAAGATTCGAAAAGTGTTTTTTATTGTGTTCCTGTCCCTGCGAACAGGTGTTTGCATCCGTCTTTATTACCATAAGTGCGCAGAACACAGAAGGCGCCAACAATTTATTGCCATTGTGTAGATTATTATTAGTGGGCGAAGCTTGACCTCAAACCGTTGCTTATCAGAAGCAAAATGTGTGCCTTTCGGTCCTGCGTTTGAGGCACGTAGTTAATGGCTGCTTGATAAGTTAAGCGTTGTGCACTTGCCCCTGGTTTTACGTTCAGGCCTGTGTCAGAGCCACGTTTAATCCGTTTAGCTTCACGCACAACAGCTTATTGCATTAGTGCTTATATGTTTGCGATAAAAACATTTTTGCAATGTTTGAAACTAAGACTTCTGTTTAGCCCTTTATTTTCAAAGTGAAATAAAAACGCTAATGATTATGTATTCACAAAAACGAATTAACAACATTTTTCGTAGAAAGCATTTAAAACCTGTTTTATTTAATCTTTATTACGGCTGTAAGTGGCCACTACAGCAACGCCATGGCCAATAACAAACCCATTAGCATTGGACAAAGTAGCCTATTAGATCTTTCTCACTCACTGATTTTTATTCAGACAACCTGCTCATCAGCGCATGAGGTTTCAGAATCTAGGCTACTTCCAGAAAGAAAAAAATATCTAATTTGACGAATGCTTAACTTTACAAGATGACATATTATAAATTACACCTGTCAATTTCTACGTTTTAACCGGGAGTCCGCAGTTAAGAAGAAGGCCAGTGCGCACAACTTTAAAGTTAAAGTTAAAAAATTCACCGAAATTTTATATAATTCATTAATATAGTATTGCTACACGTTCAACTTAGGCGAACCGTACAAATAATCTGTTTTTAAACAGAGAAGCTTGAACGGAGCTTTTAACCACTAGGCTGGATATTAGTTCACCAGACATATCCTGACTCCTAATGTTCCATTAATGTCCACCTCTCGCAGACGGAATTGGCTTTGTTTTCTACAGAGAGGCGGCAGAGGTTAGTTAGGTCAAGAGGTTGACAAATTACTTCCCTATGCGTGTTCTTCCATTAAAACTGGTCATACTTTTTACATTCTATTTTCTCCCTCTTACGAATATTGTTGCCAGACATAAACGCTCGCTCATAATTCTGTAAAAGCTCATCCTTATTATAGATGATAGGCAATTTTGTTTGCTGGCCTGTGTGTTGAAATGTGCATAATAATGTTCGATATTATTGGATGGGAAATCCGTCAGTAGATGTAGCCTTGTAGAACACACAAATATCGTGGCAATAATAAGCTATTTGAGAAGCCCAACAATAGGGTATATAACTGCACATTAACGTATTTTACCAAAACATTTTTGTTTCTCAGAAAAGAACACTTTCATTAACATAACCTTGGCTTTAATAGTTTTGCCATGGATTTTGCGGTAGTAGAATGAGTTTCTTGTGACCAACACCATCCAAGATTTTACATCATACCACGATGTACTGTAAATCGTTTCGCTGGGACTGGGATGAAGGGGATAGCGTGATAGTGCATGCGCTTATCCTGCGTCCTACGGCGGCGCAGCGCAATACTGCCAGCAAACAATTCTGAAAATATTCGCACAATAACAGCAGATAATTTGCAGAAATGTCAGTAATTTGTCGTTGTTTGTGCACGTTTTCTTTGTTTCAGAATATTTATTTCCAGCAGTGATCCCAAGCGATTTTAGAGAAACCTTCTTTTCCTCTGATATTCGGCCAGAGCTCTTGTAATGCTCCTTAATGTTCCCATAAATCATGTTCCGTCCGCCAAAGATTAGCAAACACACAAGCATGGAAAGAGTCCAATGCGGTCTTCCTCTCTTTAAAAAAACACTGCAGTGAAAAAGCGGTTATTTTCGTGACCGCTTGAGGCAAACTTCTGAACTCTGTCCCTTATCAGATTGTACTTTCTGTTAAAATATGTGATGGTTATACAATGGTTAACGGTGCTATTTTATGTTCTGTGACTATGGCCAGACTTCAAACCAAAGGATAATTTTCGAATACTTTGATACATGCACATGGAACCAACCCGCATCCAACCTTGTGATTTCACCCGGGCTTGTTTTAAGCAATATATACATGGTTCTGTCAGAATTTTCATGCACGCCACTGGTAGTATTTGCACAACTGCCATTGACCTCGTATAATCTACAAGATTACTGGCATTTAGCAGACGCTCTTATACTGGGCCACTTACGTTACAAATACAAGTGCAAAGATCAGGGATCGAAGAAACCAATAGCTTCCAAGAAAATGGCAGCATCTCACATGCTGCTTGCAACGCTCCGCGGCCGAAATGTGCTTCTATGAGAGCCCTATTCTCTGCTTTTTGTCGTCACGGGAACATGATTAATGGCGGCGTGACAGTAATAACAGAATTAGAATGCTACAGCAAGAGGCAGCGAACAGAGTCGGCATTTACTACAGTCGCGCGCAGAGGCCACCGGCAGGCCAACTCCTGTTTTGCATAGAGAACACGGCCGTGCGGTGATGGATGTTAATTCAGTGACACTCTCAATATACATAACAGCAGTTCCGTGCACAGTCCGCTCCCCGAGAGCACAGCCGACACAGCTTGGAGAGAGGAGGCCATGCATTATCCCCCTATTATCTCCCACGCGGAAACGCACACTGAACCAGCCTGTATACCATGTGCATGCAGCATACACACACACACACACACACACACACACACACACACACACACACACACACACACACACACATATATATATATATATATATATATATATATATATATATATATATATATATATGCATATTACTCTCAAGATAAACACACCCAAGCAAAACGTGACACAACGCATGGCGTTTAATTAAGATCGAATGTATACATTAATTAATTACTTTGAAGTATCAAGACTTAATAAACGAGACCTCCATTAGGTTATATGATTTAGCGTGGCATAATAAAAGAGAACACATTTTGCCAGAGGGGTAAGACGTGAATCTGCAGAAATTGATCAAGTAATGCATTGGACCATTGTAGCATATCGCTTACAAAGCACGCATGCAACAGAAATATCAAAGACATTTTGTAATCTCCTATCTAAACAAGTAGAAAGAACGGCTGAAGGCAGGTAAGCGTGGGCGCGGCTTAGTGAATTTGTGCTTGTGTACGTGCGCCCGCGTTTTTATTTATGAGCGTGCCTTGTGCGCTGCTACATGCGGCGGGACAGTATTTTGTCCCTTTACCTCTCAACATTAGACAAAGAAAATGTACAATTTAAAAAAGCCTTTATGTCGAAGGAGAAAAGCGAGTAGTCCAGGGCATTATGTACAGCTTTTGGCCAGCAGCTGTAAATTGAATTACCGCTAAAGATTTGATTTAATTCCGGGAATGGAAATGTAATTCATTTAAAATGAACTGTACAACTGAGAGGAGAGAGAGAGCGAGAGAGACCCCCCCCCCCCCCGCCGCGGTTTATTAACATTCAGTATGTGGAGTCCTGAAGTGGGAGGAGGGTTCAGGAAGGGAGAAGCAAGGGGAGAGGTAACTAAACGGGGACTGCCTGACCATTTGTTTGGAAATTAACTTTTAATACAGCAAGTAAAAAATGTTCTAAATACAGTGAAAACAATATATCTGTTAATGTTTTATTGCCGAGAAGCAATTATCTTTCCATTAGCGCATGCAGCATGAATCCCCGCGGTCTCCACCGTTCTCTTCTGTATCGGAAACTAAGCATGATCTTTTTACATTTCCCCCTTAATTTTGTTAATAATTAGACTTTATTGTTCATTGCATTTAAACAATTCCAGGGGAAATGCAGGCTAATGTCTTCAACAAAAAAGTTGAATAATGATGTGAAATTTGAAAAATTGATAGGCCTACTTCTTTTTTATATTTATAGATTGTTATCCATAGGCTATACAGTGCAACACCCACGTAAGGGGAAATAATAAATGCACTGAACGTTTAATTTAATCTGAGCCGATCAATCCCCGCCTGTATTTACGGTTTTGCGGAATGTATTATTTTAAGAAAATGGCGATACAAATCCTCACCAGAATGTATTCAGGCGGGAAAATTGGTGCTAACCTACTGGTGCCCTGGCCTTGTCTCCTTCGACTGGCTCACTGAAAAGATAGGGAGGGGTGGCAAGTAGCGCCCTCCTAGCCGTACTGTCACTGCGCCCAGCGGGCTGAAAGCTTGTGGTTGGACCGCGAGAAGAAGCGCCCTGTCCGAATGATTAATGTTAGGAAGGAGGAGGAGGGAGAAGTAGAGGGAGAGGGCGCGGAAAGCGAATGCGCCTTTCACTATAAAGATACGGACTGTTCCATAGAAGTATCCTCAGTTATGTTGTGATAATCAGTTAGCCTATGTTTTATTTCAGTTTGGCTGTAATTTTCTGCATGTGCTTTCATCGCGGAGCCCTTGCATTAAAAAGATATATAAAATAAAAAATAAATTACTACAAAATTGAAATGCAATATCCAGTGGATAAAAAAAGTTACTATGTGACGATTGTAGCTATATGTTGAATAAATTGATATCAACATCGAATTTCCGAGAGAATAAAAATGGCAGAAAATAGTCACAAGGAAACTACAATTAAAACGTGTTTCGGCACATTTTGCTGACTTTTATGCAGTCACTAGCGTAGCTTACACATTAAAATACCTCACCGAGGGCCTGATTTACTAAGACCTTTAGCATGTGCAAAACCTTTTAGCATACGAAAAACCAATAACATGACCAATGATTGGTCATGGTATTTGTTTTGCACCAATCATTGGTTGTGTTATTAGTTTTGCGTGTGCTAAAAGTCAAAAAGTCCTCAACAGAAAAGTGATAGTCACATTTTATAGACATCTAGTCGGTTTGATTGAAGCTTGGGCTATTGTGATAAAGACGGAGGAAGATTTAACACGAGAACCATCGATATTACATTGACTAAATAACGTAGTTGTTTTTAGGAGTTGTAAAACTTGTCTACAGCAAATAAACGTGTAGGCCTATAAGATTTCACTAAACATATCGTGTTACATCGCCTACTAGCCTATATACCACAATAAAACAGACGACGCAGGCTCCTACGTTGAACCAACGCACCTTTTCAGGCCTTTATTCCATTTTGAGCCATTTCCTGGAAAGACAATAGTCTGACTCTGGAAACCAAGTCAACCACATTTGTATCCAGAGCTTTTACATAATATGTTTTAATAATAATAATTTAATAATGAAACACACAAGAATTGTATTTTAATTTGTAATTAGAGCTCATTATATATTACATTGGAGTTGAAAAACAAAACATGGCCAAGCAATCTGTAGCTAAGCTTTATCATTTATAATATATTAAAATGTATCATTCTAAATCTGACAAATATTAGTCTGTTGTCTCAAAACGACAAAATATGGTTTTATTCAATATGAACATTTCTTATTTAATGCATCACTAAAAACCCTGGTGATCATGAACTGAGCATTTGAAAAAAGGATAACTCTAATTTGTACCAATAACTGTCTGAATGAAACCTATTTGTATTACACTCTCAATGCTTAATGCATTTACACAAATGTGCCTTAGAAACCCTGTTTGCTTATTCTGATTTCTAAAATACAGTGCAGTATGGCTATTAAATATCCCAGCAAATATTCAACATGCTTTTTACACCTCAGTGCATACATAATGAGACAATTATCTCTTTGTTCTGGAAACATGACATTATAATATTTACATAACAAGAAAGATGGGAAGTGCTTTCATAAATATAGTTATACTAAATATTCTGGTGAAAAAACACTCACTACCCCAAACTGCTGCAAACTTATACCTCAAAATGCTAGTCAATGGCCAACATGCATTTTGTGTCAAGTTGCCTTCAGTTTGCCTTTTTAGAAAACTGAACCAAAGCTTGCATTAACAAATGTTGTTTGTAGTCTTACATTTGTGTGATACGTGCCTCTCATGTGTGATCTTGTGCAAATATAAATCTACTGGAGGCTCAGGTTAATGAAAAAGACCCAGGTTTTATAAATCAAGCTGTTCTGAGCGGGGACAGTTTGCAAAAAATAACTCTCTGCTATAGTTTGAATAATATGGGCTGATAATGAGTCAAAGGTTCTATCTTGGCAGCTTGCCCATCACAATACACACGAGGAAAGTAGTTTATTAATGTTCAATATCCACTATAAATCACCTGATAAGGACTACAAACTCCATAAGTCTTTTCAGATTGTGGGCTGGGTTGGTGGTCAGCATCAGTACAGTACTTTAAAGGTATGATGGTCTTTTTTGTAGAGATAATATAACCCATGTATTTGAATAAATATGAGCTGTGCAGGTGTGTCCTTACAAGTTTGTTATGTATATATGTGTATGTACAGTACCAGTCAAAAGTTTGGACACACCTACTCATAGGTTTTCCACATTTTAGAATAGTAAAGTCATCAAAACAATGAGATAACACATTAAATTATGCAAACAAATCAAAAAAAGTGTTATATTTTAGATTCCTCAAAGTAGCCACCCTTTGCCTTGATAACGGCTTTGCACATTCTTGCCATTCTCTCAACCAACTTCTGTGGTAAACAGGTATTCCACAGGTAAACAGGTGATGCTATCATGACTCTGTATAAAAGGATATCGAAAGACTCTTGATACCTTATTTCCAAGTAGAATGTGCAAGCTGTTATCAAGGCAAAGGGTGGCTACTTTGAAGAAAAAAAATAAAATATAAGACATTTTTTATTTGTTTTACACTTTTTTTGGGGTCTTTACATAATTCCATTTGTGTTATCTGATAGTGTTGATGTCTTTACTATTCTAAAATGTGGAAAAAATAACGAAAAAAAAACTTTCTACGAGTGTGTCCAAACTTTTTACTGGTACTGTATGTGTACTTCACTGCCCCCTCCCAAACAAGTATCTAGGGGTTCATTCCAATAGCATATTTTCACTCCTTGCATCCTTACCTCATGTCCTTTCCTCGCTCCTTAGCTCCACCCAATGGAGGACACAAGCCAAGGATGCAAGGAGATATGATGACAGAGGAATCGAGGCAACATGCATTAGGCAAATGGAACATCCTTGCTCAGTCAAGCATCAGTGTCATATTATGCTTACTTGCTCATGAATAAATGTGGCTTTTATTAGTCATAAAGAATGAGTGGCATTATGGATTAAAGCATATTAGAAAAATGGAATGGAACGGTAAGATTGGATTTGTGTAGGGGTGTACCTTCCACGTGCAGATCTGGAGAGGTGGATATTTTAAACACGTCACACGTTCTGAGAAAAGGCTTCCGCAAATGCTACATTCGTGTTTCCTGACTTTCCTCACTGAAGCATGCTCCAGTAGCCTCCTCGTTCCATGCTCCTCGCTCCTCCGAGGAGCATTTAACGGTTTGGAATGTCCTTAAAGGGATAGTTCACCCATTTTGAAAAATTTATATTGTTTTATTTACCCCCAAAATAGTATGTAAGGCTGTAGTGATGCCGTCCTAGTCTCAGCGTTGTAGCTAAAATTGGCTAAACCTGAATTGGAACAATGCTAACCATTAGCATCTTGCCATTGGATTTGCCCCCCGGCTAACTTTTGTTTAAATAACTGCCTGAATCCACTCAAATTAGGTTTAACAACAGCTATTAAGTGCACAAGGAAGATATTTTCACAGAAATTACTGTATATGATTATGTCGTTGCAGCCTCTGTTTAGATTTAAGTTATGAACATCTGGTAAGAGAGCCGGTAAGTTTTTGGGCTCTATTTTCCAGCTGGCACATGGCGGGTGGCGAGCCAGCTCATTTGCGAAGTGACATTTTTGGAATGTATTTTCACGCTCCTGAGCCCGTTTGACTCGCCGTGCGCCGAAGTGGGAGGAGAATCGTTGATGAAGATGTGTGAGTCCAGATCGAGTAGCGAACATGCAAATTTGGGGATCTATTTTCCGGCTGGTGGCGAGCCATTTGGTGACGCGGCGTGCGCTGAAGTGGGAGGGAAGCCACTATTGGAGGGTGTGTCCGTCAAGAGGGAGCAGCCCATTTCAATTTTAGTGCAGCGGGATGCAGTTTTTGGGCTAAGATTAGACTGCAATTCACGCTTGCACTGCCCGCCAGGTGAGACCACGTTTACGGCGCAAGTCACACCACAGCATATGGCGAATTGCTTATTTCGGGGCTTTCGCGAGCAATGCGTGCAAGAACCTATTAAAAAGCCAATCGACCTTTTCATGGGTCATATGCAGTCCAATCTGACTTTGAAATAAATCTTTGACTTTGAAATAAATCCCCCAAGCATGAAAAATGTATAGTTTGCATTTATTGTTCTTTTTTCTTTTCTTTTTTATGTTAGGCTAATTCCTGTATTTATTTATGTTTTTAATTGTTTATGGCTGTTATTATACTGCACTATGGTCTCAGAGGTACTGTATTCTTTCTTACACCCGTCCGTAATGAGAAGAATGACAAACTTGCATACATTCACTCTTATTGCACGTATAGCGACAAAAACGTACCTCTTAACTCAATTACATTCAATTAAATCGATGCAAAATAGATAGCCTATCGTCTTCCACTGCAGAATCCTAAAGGTGACAAAAGTCACTAATAAATGTGGCGAGGAAAATGGGGTTGCATGGTGAAAATTGGAAATAGATAAATGAGTAAACGCATGCTAGAACCAAAAAAATAGGAAAAGTGAGGAGTTGAAAAATAAAAAGAGCTAAAATAAATAATATGTAAGTTTATTTTATCAACTGATTTGAGGCTAAGGAAATGATTAAAAGCTTTTTATTTTTCACAATCCAGATAACCTATTAGTGACTTTTGTCGCCTTTAGGATTCCATAGTAGTCTAAACCACGTGATGCAGGATAGCTCGACATGGTCAAAATGAGTCCACCCAATACGCTGGGTCAAAATTCACATGGCTCTTAAAAGGACTGTAAAGAGGTCATTTGATTAGCTATGATTGAATCCAGCTGAAGCACACCCACTGATAAATATTCAGCATAATCCAGCCCATTTTCAACCTGTGCAGCACACAGTGAGCTGTGCGCTCTTCGCCTCTGGTCCGAAAATAGCTAAATTCAGTAGCCACGCTACGCCATTGACTATGACGGCTCGCCGCACGCCATGCGCTTGGCAGAAAATAGAGCCCTTAGTATCACTCCGTGCGAGAAAGTCTTTTTCTTCTTCTATGGTAAGCTTGTTGTGTTTATGAAGTGAAATACCCCCCTCCCCCCTCCCCCTTCCCACGCACCTCTCGCACAAGCCACCTAGGAACAGCACACTGCTGCACAAAGTAGGTCTACCGTTGACGAAAAATGTTTTGGACAACTGGCAACTTTTCTATACGCTGTTTCAGCATGTAAAATTTATACTACATACCATCAAACTAAACCTTTGTTTATTTAACAATTTCAGTGGATTTAAGCGGTTATTTAAACAAAAGTTAGCCGGGAGGCAATTAAATCCAATGGCAAGATGCTAGTTGTTAGCATTGTTCCAATTCAGGTTAAGCCACATTTTAGCTACAACGGTGAGACCTGGGCAGCATCACTAGAGCTTTATATACTATTTTGGGGGTAGGTAAAACAATATAAAATTTTTTAAAATGGGTGAACTATACCTTTAAAGATGGCAAACCTCAATCAATTTCGGGGCAGGCCAGGACCGAGGAGATGAGGATGGATAAAATAAACGATTGGAATGAACCCAAGGAGAAGTCTAACTATTTCAGTGTGTATTGAAGTCACAAAAAGAGGACATCTGCGTGTCACAGGGCCCTAGGGCTCGTTTGACATGGCCAGTGACAACACAGCCATAGTCCACAATGGCGAAGGGGGAGTCAGGGACATGCAGTCCAGCTGCGGGCTCTCCAGTTGGCTGGAAAGCGTCCCCGTTCACACGGCTGTGTCCTCCGGACTCGGACCAGCCGTAGTCCTGCACCATGGATGACAGGACGCCCGCCTGCTGCCGGTCTGGGGAGGGGTACACTGCCACTCCGTAGGTGCGTCTGGAAGACTCAAATGTGGGAGCGAAGAGGGGTGTGGCGTAGGCCATGGAAGGGCCGGGGCTGGAGCTAGGGGACGGCCCTCGTGGAGAATCGGCTGCCCCCCTCGCTCTCCCCCTCTGATCCTTCTTGTACTTCATCCGCCGGTTCTGGAACCAGATCTTGATCTGGCGCCCCGACAGCTTCAGCAAGGAGGCCATTTCCTGCCTCCGCGGACGACACAGGTAGCGGCTGAAGTGGAACTCCTTCTCCAGCTCTACCAGCTGGGAGCTAGTGAAAGTCGTGCGAGCACGCTTTAACACTGGGCCACGCCCGCTGCCTCCGGCACCACCTGGGGGGCTGGTCTCGCCGCCGCTGCTGGCCGACTCACCTGGGGAGACAGACAGATAGGTGGGGCAGTGAAAGAGATGTTCATTACACACAGGGTCACTGAAAAAGCCCTGGAATTATCATTGCAGTTGGGTCATTTCCATGGGTCATTTCTATGGTTCAGGTCATTTCCAATACAAGAATGTATGTGGTCATTATGAATAAGTATGATTCATCATGCTGTATCTTCGCCATGGGAATTACACATGACCTAAATTTTACTGTACTGAATATGTGTCTACATTCTCACATTTCTCTTGCTTAAAGTGCGCAACAGCTGATCTATTAAAAGCCTGTTTCGTAGCTTGCTGGGTACCTAAAGCCCCTCAACAAATTAAGGAGTTAATGGTGTCTGAAATTAAAACGTATTTGCTCAGGAAACAAAGGAATAAACAGAAATAGGAGACTTCTGTACACCTTTCATATTAGTTCCAGCTCATCGGGATTGCATCCGCTAAACTTTTTATTTTTTAAAAAGAAATTAGATTTTGTGTAAAAGCTGCTCCGCTTTTCTATCGCGACTTGCAAATGGTCTGGCTGCTGCATTGAACCAAAGCCATAAGTCTTGTGAAACATGCATATTTATTTTTTGTTTAATAAATTCTGGCTTGCCAACTACTTCCTTTCTGAAGTTATGAAGCAGTTGGCAAGCCAACTGGCCTCCAGTTTGAGTTATGAATTGTGGAAAGAGTGAAAGACATGTATTCAAGATTTCTCTGGAGAAGAAGTTTTTTATTTTATTTTAAGCCATAAGATTGATTGTTGTTGCAAAGACTATGGTGTCAAATAATGAAAAATAAATGTGCGTGTATATACAGATCCTTTCCAAAAAATTAGAATATCATGGAAAAGTTGTTTTTTTTTCCATAATTCCATTCAAAAAGTGAAACTTTCATAGATTATAGATTCATTACACACAAAGTGAAATATTTCTACCCTTTATTTGTTTCATTTTTCATAATTTTGGCTTACAGCTCCAGAAAACCCCCAAAACAGTATTTCAAGAAATTAGAATAGTGTGTCGAAAATCAGCATTTACTTCAGTTATTTCAGAGAATGAATGTTTTAGACTGAGTGTCACAGAAGACCATCATTGACACCCTCCAGAAGATGGGTAAGCCACAAAAGGTCATCGCTAAGGAGGCTGGCTGTTCACAGAGTGCAGTGTCCAAGCATATCAATAGAAAGTTTAGTGGAAGGGAAAAATGTGGCAGGAGAAGGTGCACAAGCAAAAGAGATGACTGTAAGCCAAAATCATGAAAAATGAAACACATAAAGGCTAGAAATATTTCACTTTGTGTGTAATGAATCTATAATCTATGAAAGTTTCACTTTTTGAATGGAATTATGGAAAAAAACTACTTTTCCATGATATTATAATTTTTTGGAAAGGATCTGTATATGGGTTTGCTGAATTTAATGATCTTTTGATCCTTTTACTGACCACCATTAACAAAAAATAATGATGATTTGACTGCTATCAATGCTATCAATGTGGCGCTATATAAACATTCACTTTGTCATGTGTTACCACAGCTTTGGTATGTTTTTTGTCCAGCGGGGGGTAGACATGCTTGGTCTGGGAGAGGAACGGCCAAAAAATGATCAACTGTGACAGAAATCTTGGAAAATAGTTCAGGTAACCTCAACAGGGGGACGATTTGTCCCGTTCTGCTTAAAAACACATGTTTCACAGTCATTCTGGAAAGAGAGAAGCAGACAAACTGGTGAATGTCCAGCTACTTCAAATATTATTTGCCAAGCCTAATTCCTTCTGCAGACTGGAGCTGCTAAAGACACTTTTGGTTTTGTTTTGCCAGTTTGTCAATGGATTTTCCTTATTTACACATATTTTATCCAGGATAAACCTGCCCTTGCTGTTTGAGGACCAAGCATATCCAGAAGACTCCCTTTTCTGTGAGCAAAAATTTAAAAAATAAAAACTGTGGCTTTGTATTCCCTTAGCCTCTGGGAAGCTGTACACTCAATTGCACAGTAACATGATATGAGTGGAATGTGCAATGTACCTCTGTCTCTCTCTCTCTCTCCCCCTCTCTCCCAGTCTCTCTCTGGCTCCCTTTTACTTTCTCATAATGGCCAGGATAGAGCCCATTATGAAAAACTGACCCTATCCAGCCGTATAATACTGGGCCTATCCAGCTGTAAGAAACAGACTCTATTCAGCCGTATAAAACAGACTCTATCCAGCTGTAACAAACAGACTCTATCCAGCTGTGTAAAACAGACTCTATCCAGCTGTGCAAAACTGACTCGATCCAGCTGTGAAAAACTGACCCTTTCCAGCTGTTTAAAACTGACCGTGTCCAGCTGTGTAAGACAGATTGTTTCCAGCTGTGTAAAAATGACTCTATCCAGCTTTGTAAAACTGGCCCTATCTTGCTATCTAAAACTGGCTGTGTGCAGCTCTGTAAAACGGACCCTAACCAGCTTTGTAAAACTGACCCTATCTTGCCATCTAAAATGGACTGTGTGCAGCTCTGTAAAACTGACCTTATCCAGCTTTGTAAAACTGACCCAATCCAGCTTAGTAAAACCAACACTATCCAGCTTTGCAAAACTGACCATATGCAGCTCTGTAAAACTGACCTAGTCCAGCAGTGTAAAACTGTCTGTATCCAGCTGTGGAAAACGGGCCTCGTCCAGCTGTGGAAAACTGACCCCATGCAGCTCTGTAAAAGTGACCATATCCAGCTGTGTAAAACTAAATCTATCCATCTTTGGAAAACTGATCCTATGCAGCTAGGTAAAGCAGACCCTGTCCAGTGGCTTAAAGCCAACATTATCCACCTTTCTAAAACTGAACCTTTTTTCAGCTGTGTAAAGGTGACCATGTCCAGCTCTGTATAAGTACTGTATCTGTAACCAGCTGCATGAAACTGACTGTATGCAGCTGTATAACACTGTCCCTCTCCAGCTGTACAACACTGAACCTGCCCAACTGTCTAAAAATGGGCCTATCCAGCTGTGTAAAACTGACCCTATCCAGCTGGGTAAAACTTACCCTATCCAGGTGTAGAAAATAACCCTATCCCACTGTATAACAGTGAACCTGTCCAGCTGTGTAAAAGTGGCCTCATGCAGCTGTGTAAAACTGAGCCCATCTAGCTGTGTAACATTGACTGTTTCCAGCTGTGAAAAACTGACCCTGTCTAGCTGTGTAAAACTGACAATAATCAGCTTTGCGAAATTGACTGTATCCAGCTGTGTAAAATGGACCCTTTGCAGCTGTATAAAACTGACCATATCCATCTGGGTAAAACTGGCCCTATCCTGCTGTACAACACTGAACCTGCCCAACTGTCTAAAAATGGGCCTATCCAGCTGTGTAAAACTGACCCTATCCAGCTGGGTAAAACTTACCCTATCCAGGTGTAGAAAATAACCCTATCCCACTGTATAACAGTGAACCTGTCCAGCTGTGTAAAAGTGGCCTCATGCAGCTGTGTAAAACTGAGCCCATCTAGCTGTGTAACATTGACTGTTTCCAGCTGTGAAAAACTGACCCTGTCCTGCTGTGTAAAACTGACCGTATCAAGAGTTGCAAAATTGACTGTATCCAGCTGTGTAAAACAGACCCTTTGCAGCTGTATAAAACTGACCATATCCAGCTGTGAAAAACTGGCCCTATCTTGCTGGTTAAAAGTTACACTATCCAGCTGTACAATACTGAACCCGTCCAAGTGTCTAAAACTGGGCCTATCCAGCTGTGTAAAACTGACCCTATCCAGCTTTGCAAAACTGACTGTTTCCAGCTGTGCAAAACAGACCCTATGTAGCCGTATAAAACTGACCCTATCCAGCTGGGTAAAACTTACCCTATCTAGGTGTATAAAATAACCCTATCCAGCTGGGTAAACCTGACCCTATCCCACTGTATAACACTGAACCTGTCCAGCAGGGTAAAACTGACTGTTTCTTGCTCGATAAACCTACACTGTCCAGCTGTATACAACTAATTCTATGGAGCTTTGTAAAATGTATCCGGTGGAGCTGGGTAAAACTGAGCCTGTCCAGCTGTTTACAACAAACATTATCCACCTTTCTAAAACTGAACCTTTTCAGCTGTGTAAAAGTGACCCTTTCCAGGTTTGTAAAACTACCTGTATACAGCTGTATAAAATAACCCTATACAGCTGGTTAAACCTGACCCTATCCCACTGTATAACACTGAACCTGTCCAGTGGTGTAAAACTGACTGTTTCTTGCTTTATAAAACTGATGCTGTACATCTGTATACAACTGCCTCTATCCAGTTGCGTAAAACTGACCTTATCCATCTGCGTAAAATTGAGCCTATTCAGCTGTGTAATACTGACTGTTTCCTGCTTCATCATTGACCATATCCAGCTCTGTAAGTCTGACTGTATCCAGGTGTGCAAAATTGTCTTCATTTTACCCAGCTGGATAGGGTAAGTCAAATTAAAACATATTTACATGGGATTTTTTCTACTCCTGCAAGGGTTTTTTCTCCTGACTCATTTTCCTATAGAACTCTACGGGGGAAAAAGTCAGGAGAAGTAACTGTTGAAGTGATCCATCCACCTCTACTCCATATCTGGCCGCAGAGTGATGGTTTGGGGCTTGTTTGATACCTTAGACCCTTGATGACTTACAGCCAGTCATGTGTTCCATACTGTACCAGCGTAATTTACAGCTGAATCTAGTCTCACCCCCCAATTCCCATAGAGATCCATTCACATGTAGAAAGGTTATAGTATCGCTTGTAAGAGTACCAGAAAATAAGATATCGAGAGTCTTTTGATGTTGATGGGTCATAGACTTCAGGAAGTAACAGCATGCAAAAGATATGCGACCAAATATTAAATATGATACTTTAAAAATATGTAAATGTGATATTTCAGTTTTTTATTTTTAATATAATCCTGAAGATATCTAAATACTTTACTTAATTCTGGTAAAACTGAGCAAACTCCAGTTGCATACATTTGTGGTATGATGACAGCAGAGGCTTTCTTCTGCCAAGCCTTCGAAATAGATTGTTGGTATAGAGGTTGCGTCTAATTGTACTTTTAGAGACTTGGTGACCTCAGGATGCAACCAACTGCAATTTTCCAAGTGTGATCCTTGGAGAAAGTCTTGCCTCTCGAACCATCCTCCTCACTGTGCGTGGGGGAAAACTACACTTATGCCATCTTAAAGGTAGGTTTTTCACAGCTCTAGTTGCTTTAAGCTTCACAATTATTGCCCTAATGATGGAAATAAGTAATTTCAGAAATTAACCTATTTTCCTATAGCCATTGCCTGATTTATGAAGGTCAACAACCTTTTGGCTCAGTTCATTTGTGTGTTCTCTGATCTTCCCCATATTAATGGATGATTAAGGTATTTTGGCCTGTGTGACATAATAGTTCCTAAGGAATCAGGTGTCCTTAAAAAAAGTAAAACATGAATGTAAATATCTTTCAATTAGGTTTTGTTTGTATCTATTTCTAGGATTGCCAATAATTGTAAAACCTGTTTTTTGGAGAACATATTTTTTTTTATGAAGAATTTTTTTCTTTTACTAATTTACCTATATTAAAGGGATAGTTCTGAATTTTGGACATAATGTCTCAATTACGACTTACCCATGATGTAGTTGATTGATGGAAACCATTTTCAGCTAATTCCATGCTGTCCCTTCTTTTGGACATACACACGTTGCTAATGCTAGCGCAACTCTATGGTAACCGTAGCATCCACTACCAAACGCACTTAAACACTCCACAGTGCACCCAAAGCAAATAAAATACGACGACAGTCTATCGGGGTTATTTTGAGTGTTTATACCATAATTTTTTAAGTCTAACTATCGTTGAATCCTTTACTTTGTGCTGACCTATATTCTCTGTGGAAGTACGGCGGTGGAGCGATACTTTACGTTACCTACGAATGTAGTGCCGGCACTGGTTGACTACAACAACAAAGAAGAGCAACAAGTTGCAATGGCCATGTTCGCTCCGCCGCCGTACTTCCACAGAGAATATAGGTCAGCACAAAGTAAAGGATTCAACGATAGTTCAACCTCAAAAATGATGGTATAAACACTCAAAATAACCCCGATAGACTGTCGTCGTATTTTATTTGGTTTGGGTGCACTGTGGAGTGTTTAAGTGCGTTTGGTAGTGGATGCTATGGTTACCATAAAGTTGCGCTAGCATTAGCAACGTGTGTATGTCCAAAAGAAGGGACAGCATGGAATTAGCTGAAAATGGTTTCCATCAATCAACTACATCATGGGTAAGTTGTAATTGAGACATTATGTCCAAAATTCAGAACTATCCCTTTAAAGATTCGATTTTTCTCATATTTTGAGTGAAAGTCCTGTTGATAAATGATAAAGGCATTTTTTAATAGCCATTTTTGATCATATTTAAGAGGGTTGCCAATAATTCTGGGGCACTGTATTGTGGTGTCATTACAACAAAACTCCAGCACAATACAAGAGAAAAGACCAGCTAGTGATAGAGACATCACCACTTTACAGCCACTGACTGTTCATTTATGTCTATCAGTTTGGGACACATATTTTTATATCTCCATGACAAGCAGCTTTCAGCTTGATATTAAACAGAAGACAAACTGATCTCTATTATAACTGGATAGAGACTTGAGCCTTGTTCCTCCTGAAGAATTTGCGAGTACATGCCAGCAACTGCTTTAAATGTCTCACATACATTGCACACACAAACACACACACACACACACATACACACACACACACACACACACACGCAATTAACTTTTATTCCCCTTTTGGTTTGTAACTCCATTAGAGCAAACAAGATTCTGGCTGGTATGCACTGCCTTGTAAAAGATTATCAAAAATAAATAACTTAAGTAATAGATGAAGATGAGCATCTTTATTAAATGATGCAGGGAAACAGACACTAAGATAATGGCCTCTTTGCTTCACTCTACAGCTCGGTGAGCACTAATTCATCTGTGCCATATTGAAAGTGGCTGATATTTAAAACAAAAGATGAGAAAGGAAACGCTGCACAAAATGAAAAAGCACAAACGCTCGGGACTGCATCGGTATGTGTGTGTGTGTGTGTGTGTGTGTGTGTGTGTGTACAAGGTGGTGTTGCGGTTGGGGTTTGGGGGAGGGGGGGGGGGGGCGGTACGGGGGTGTAATTAGCAACTCGTTGGCCTTATTCTGTCCTTCAGATCATACGCAGGCATGAGCGGCCTGCTTTCAGTACCAGATCCCGGCCTTGATTGCCAAATTAAAAGATGATAAGAGGCATGCTCATGAGATGCTGAGCGGGAGGGGAACAGGCGGGCCACTCACAAATCATACTACAGATAACTCCACCCTCCCACACACACGCACACACACACACACGCACACACACACACACACTCACATGCAGGCACGCATGCACACGCGTACAAACACATCTTCCACCACACACGCACACACACACACACACACACGCACACACACACACTCACATGCAGGCACGCATGCACACACATACAAACACATCTTCCACCACACACGCGCACACACACACACACGCACATGCACACACACACTCACATGCAGGCACGCATGCACACGCGTACAAACACATCTTCCACCACACGCACACACACGCACACACACACACTCACATGCAGGCACGCATGCACACGCGTACAAACACATCTTCCACCACACGCACACACACGCACACACACACACACACACACACACACTCACATGCAGGCACACACGCACACACATACAAACACATCTTCCACCACACGCACACACACACACACACACACACACACGCACATGCACACACACACACTCACATGCAGGCACACATGCACACACGTACAAACACATCTTCCACCACACACGCACACGCACACACGCACACACACACACACACACACCTTGAGTGAAGATAAAGCCGGTCTATGTTCAGTTTTCATGACAGTTGAAGGGAGGGGGGTGGGTACTCTCCCTCTCCACTGGTGTGAACCTGATCAAACTTTTGGCAAGCGCTCCATTCCATTCTCCTGCGTACTCCAGTCCACAGCTTCAGCCTTACCCACACTGTTTGTCCTTGCACACATCTCACCGGCTAAACCTAACCCAAGATTATGTGAGGACATGACAGACTGGAGCTACAAAGAATCCATGTCTTCCAGGGTACTCAATGCTATGTATCCTTTCTTCCCATATACCCCAACTTGTAGCAATGAAGCACAGTCTTTAATTAAGGACTTTAATCTTTAAACACCATTACAACTTTATATTGAGCATTTAACATAACTTTGTGCCACTGCCCCTGGTATCAACCACACATGTTTTCAGTTCCTGGATAGACAGTTTAACTTAAATTAATTTTTTTTTGTCAGTTGCCAAGCGTAGCGTGGACTCTTCTGGATGGTGTGCCCTGAAAGCCTTTAGCATTTTGCGATCAGGTCTTGGGTTTGTGCCACACCTAATGCACTTGCCCTCTGTCTAAGCACATCAGCATCTCCTGACCATGACTGAGTACTGACCAATTGCGCCTCAGTATGCACTATGTTTCAATTAATTTGTATTTTTATTAATAACCAGTGGATTAGCAGAAAATGTCTCAGTGGTAATCTTGAATGAGGAGGTGTAATTTATTGGATGATGATAAATTTGCAGCATGCTTTAGCACTGAAATGCCGGTCTCCACACTGAACGTACAAGCGATTATACAGTACATATTCTATGGAGTGTGAACAACTATTTACCATAGGAGAAGGGATGATATTAGCAATGGACTGTACCATATATATTCCAGTTTCCTTACATGATAAAAAAAAACAGCTGGAAGAACAAGTCAACCAAAAGCAACTTGTTCCTCTTCAACGTGAGTTCTCCATGCCAAATTCAAAATAAATATGTTGTTTAACACCCAGATTTGTAGGTGAGCACAACCATGACCAACCACACTTCAACTATTTGTCATACTTTCACATTCTTTTTGTATCTTTTTACACTTTTCTGATTACGACTACTTTTGCAAAAGCGTCCATATTCCAAACAATTATTACAAGTAGCATAATAATAATAATAATAATGATAATAATAATAATAATAATAATAATAATAACTCTATTGTGGAAAATAGGCCACATTTATTTTTCTTGCACAAGTTTTGCCACACCAAATAGGTGCTGACAATATACCTACAAACATGCAACTTTGCGTTATATTAATTTATTGTTTGAGCCTTGAGCAACACGGATTATAGCATATTCAGCTCACCACGCCAAGCTCCTGCCAGCCAGAGTCTTATCAAAACTTACCTGATTCAGTGAAGCTGTGGGCTCTCCTTTTCTGGATCTGTCGTGTCTCCTTCATCCATGGAAAGATTTGGTTGGATAACTGGCCGTCTGAAGAAAACCCGCTTGTGCCGTCGGCGTTTGCAGCAGTGGTTCTACACGACGGGTCCAAGGCGCTCCGGAATGGACTTATCTGGATCGATGAGCGGCGGACATCGGGAAAAGAGGTGACTGGACGCTGGCAGAGTAATTCTCTAAATTCATGGAAGTGGCCTCCACTGGATCCCACGTTTTGCTTGGGTTCGTTGTTTTTCTCGAATTCGTAGCTGTCATCCTGCAGGTGACACGGGATAAATTGGTTGTCCATAGAAGTTCGATCCAGTTGCTGGAAGTCTAAACTGGATGTTTCCTGGCATGTATAACCCAAAAAGGGCCTTTCATTTTCATAAAATGTTACTTTTTGCATAGCAGTTTATAAGTTTTTCACAGAGAGTAAACTTAAAGATTTGTTTGTATTCGCTTCTGGAAACAGACGTGAAACATTTAATATTATGCCAACAAGAGTGAACCTTGTGGTCACGTGGGGCTGTGCTCCAATAACCAGGCGTACCGAAGGATGCTAGAGTAGCGAGACGTCCTAGAGTCAAGTGAATGGAGAGCTTTGGTCCTTCCACGACACACCCGTCCGCTCTGCGACGAGCAAAAACTTCACCCTGCAGAAACAACCAAATTAAAACATGGAAAGATGTGCACATCAGTTAAAGTCGGCAGCTCGGACAGAGGGATAGATAGTGGCCGAATGAGAGAGAGTAAAGAGAGAGGAAAGAATGCGCACGTGCGTAACCATCATTGGGAGCTCGCGTTTATCTTGCCTCTTATTTTTCGTTTGCACTAAGGACAAAAACGCGCTTTAAAATCTGAACGGAAAATCCTGGAGTTTGAAAAATAGTAACGTCTATATTTTGAGGAAGGCTATGGTAGGTTATTTTTTTAAACAAATTAACGTAATGTAGCTATTGTTTTTATTCACTGGTTTGCAAACATTAAGAATATGTTTTCCCAGTACATTTCAAAAATCTGGTTTCACAATACTAAAATAATTAATATAACTATAGGTGGTTGTTTAATAGTTCGGTTGAAGTATTAAAACTAGATGTATTATTTAAAAAGAAAATACCTTTGTGAGTTGAATTTGTTTATGTTTCGTGTATGTTGGCATCAAAATAAAACTGGTTGTTTTCGTTGAATCTTTTTTGTGTGTAAATGAATTGCGTGCACATACTTACGTAGTTAAATGTATGTTTGTCTTT